>CM056492.1:30131494-30435213 GCA_029783415.1 Anisodus acutangulus | reverse complement strand
TTTCTGTGGTCAGATTCATTGTTTATGTTTTATCTGAGACTTCCAGGACCAAAATATAAACATTTCAGGGACCAAAATGAAAGTTCAGGAAGAAGCCCAACAGTCCAGCAAACCAACTCTGATCCTCCCCTTCCAACTCTCCGGTTAGGAAGGTAGTTTCAACATTCATGCCACGCAAAACTGCAATGGCCCTGGATGTTAAGTTATTCACAGGAAAGCACAAGTACAAGTAGCCGAGGCCTTATACTCGTCAGTAGATCCATCTACTTTGTACTCATTTTTTAGTATCCTTTTTCACAACCCAAAGGTTCTTTTTCTTGGAGGAAGATCAACCATTACACAAGTATGGTTCTACATGATGGAATCTATAGATCTCTTTAGCTTCTTTCCAAAGCAGCGCTTCTGGAGATGATAATTATTTGTTAATTGTCCATGGTTCGTTCTCAACCATACAAGCTAGAAGGCCCGGAACAAGTCTTTGTCCCCTCTTTGCTCTGTCTCGGTTCAACATCTAGAATCCCTGAGTTCTGTAGGTCTGGAATATTAAGTTCTGGATAGACAGCAACTTCCGAGTACTGTAGATATGGAACGTCTAGTTTCGGACATTCAGGCACTCGCGGGTTCTTGTTAACCTCGAGCAATTACTCTTTTTTCCTTTTCAAGGAAAGTTATCTTCAAAGAATTCAGCATTCTTTGACGCCAAGAGGCGATAAGCACTACTGTTATTTGCAGTTCCAGTAGATATGCAATTTAAAGTCTTAGGTCCAACTTGACCTGTTTCGATATTCCAACTTCTACCAAACCACCCCACATCACAACATTTGTATGTGAGATCCTTTTCATGTTTCACATGGAGGGTTATCCTTATCCTTATGCGGAGTTCTGTTGAGAATCGCATTAGCGGTAAGGATCGACTTGTCCCACATAATTTAGGTGTACGGCTTTGCGCTTGGCTAACGCCATTAGACTGAGGTGAGTAATGAGCAGTCGTTTAATGAACGATGTTTCACATTCTCCCCCTCTATCACTACGAATTCCTCAATATGTAGGCTTAGTTTATTTTCAACTTTTGTTTTGTAGCGCTTATCCGCTTCAACAACTTCATCTTTGCTTTTCAACAAACAAATGATACAATACGTTGTACCATCATCAATGAAGGTCACAAAGTACTTGTCTCCCCCTCTATTTTGTATATACTTCAAATCACCTATGTAGGTGTGACTAAGTTCTAGAGGAGCGGTGCTTCTTTCGCTATTCCTTTGACGGAATTTGAAAAGGTGATTTTGCCCCTTCGCCTACCTCATATTTATTTTGAGGGTCTATGTCGACAGAAGGCAACAATCTCAACTTCGTTAGCTTTTGAATGACTTTCTATTTAACGTGTCTTAATCTATGATGGCATAGATGCACGGATTATAAATATATCATTCATTTGGCTACAGACATACTGTACCATTCTTATTTTTTATAGACATGTTGGACTAGTCTCAAATCAGCTTGACCAACAACGTCCTTTAAACCAAGTTTGGGGCATGTATCACCTCATTTTAGAGTGATTCCATTCCCTGAAGTCCTATTGAGGAAAACCTCTCCAACCCCTTCTACTTTAGAGGTGGCGTTCCTTCACATGAACAACTTATTGCCCGTGGTTAGGGCGTAACCGGATCATATGTGATCTGAATACTCTGGCCCACTCCAGTTGTTTTGGCAGACTGAGTGTCCAATTTCTTTTCTTCCTTTATTTAGGCCTTCAAATCATTTAAGACCTGGATACTCTGGCCCACCACACTAGGTGTCCATTACTTTTCCTATGAAATAAATTCTGGCTCACTCCAGTCACCCGGAGGCTTTGTATGACTGAGTGTCCAATATCATCCTATCAAAGGAATTTTGGCCCCACTCCAGTCGCCCGGAGGCTTTGTATGACTGAGTGTCCAATATCATCCTATGAAGGATCTTCTGCCAAATAGTGTGACAGGCTCAACGTCTTTAGCTTTTAGTCTTCTTCCCTTATGATTGGTGCCCAGACAATTCTTGGCGCTTACTTAAGAGTGGTAACAGTTTTGCACAGTCAGTGGATCTTTCTCCCTCGTATGTGCGAACATACTTTACACACTTTTAATAATTACACTTAAATGAACGGATCTTTTTAAGTCATTTACAAAATCCAATCTTTAAACGAGAAGGAAGATGAGATTAAACTTCTTATTTTAAAGCGTAAGGAATATAAATTATTTCGTAAAATATTTTCATATTCCTCCTTACTTTAAGTCCTTTTTAATCAGACACCATTTAATCTTATTCTTGACAAGGAAGAAAAATTACTTATCCCAATTTCGGATTTTGGCCCACTTCAATCACTTCATCGGACTGAGTGTCCATTTTCTCCTTACCATAATTCGGATCCTTTGTTTGGGACAGATATAGGCCTTCTGCTACAAGATAGAACCACATCTTCAGCCTTCTCCTCTTGTCCCAGTTGACATCCCCATCCTCTCGTGGGAGCTTGTTCCCACCACTCTCAGGAGCGGTGACACCATGAACACATTAACCTTTAACAGCATAATCACAACTCTCTTCTACCAGAAAACCACAGCCATATCCAGATTTGGTCACACAACTTTTGACCGACATCTTTCGAACACTAATACAATCTTGTCTTAAACTTGTTGGACTATTATAAAGCAGTACGGAAAGTAAATAAATATTACAAGTGTTCGAAAGGATAAACAAGTAGCCAATATTCAAAACTACTGCAAGCTTGTTGAGCGTTGGATCTTGATAACCTGAAATCAAGAAACACTAAATATGGATTGTTACAACTGTGTGTTGAGTCGAGTGATGGCACTCTGTCTTTAAGACAAGATTGCCCCGTATATATGTTTTTACGTTAACGGACAATAGTCTCCCAAGATAAAATAACACTTTAATCAACACTACAAAGCAAATAGGTTGATTCTAACGAAGAAAACAAATACGAATCGACTTGCTGAAGAAATGGAAAAGGAAGGAAGAGTTTTCTGTTTTCGTCCCAACGTTACTGCTCACGTTTTGGACTGTATTTTACTCTTCTGTTTGTCTCTGTGTATATATTTCTGTCTCATTTTTCTATATGTTGTGTGTCACACAATTGAGCCAAAAGGCATCAATATATAGCATAATTGAGGCTTCTCAACTGCCAAGATATGGTTGTTAATGGCCATTGAATGAGGGGATTTAAACAGCCAAGTAATGGTTGTTTATGGCCATTGAAGGAGGGTGTAATTCAGCCAAGTAATGATTGTTAATGGAGGGAGTTAATCAGCCAAGTAATGGCTTGTTAATGCACAATAACGTCCCCAAAAATCAACTCCAACGGTAGGCAGAAACTCTGCCTACCGTTGTTCCCAAATTCAACATTCCAGAAACTCTAGAGACCAAACTGTAAATATTAAACAATTTGGGGTCCAAATAGATAATACCAGAAGAAGCCCAAGCCCACGACCCATGACTCGTGACCGGAGCCTGAGCCCGGACCGGATGGGATGGGCGGGCGGCGGCGATGCGCGTGTGGGCTTAGCCTTGAACCCAAGCACATCTAGGTCCTCCCTCCTTTAAACACATGGGTTACCTCTTGGGGTCCCAAACCCTTAGCCAATTTGAGACTTATAAAGAGAGCAATTCTGCTTTTCTCACCGATGTGGTAGATTTGTCCCACACCATATTTCCATGCCTCAAACACCTTACTTCGTGGACCAATATCTCTTTTATTTCTCAACGAAATTTGACGATTCTTGGCCCTAGGGTCATCTACTCACTTAGTAGATTATGCACGTGTGAAGAGACAAAGCCTCCAACATGCGGAACCCTAGTGTTTAATTTATTAAATATGGGTGGACGCACCTCCCCATCAAAGGCAAATTTCCAACAATATTTAGTAACAATGCAATTTTAAATTTATTATTTTACCTTAATGAAATGATTTATAGGCACAAATTAATCAATGTATTGTTTAGATTTTTTCTCTTAATAGTTTTTATACTTTATTTATATTGGTTTTATCATATGTAGGTCAATTGACCAAATCATATTTTTATGCATATTTTAGTATCCTTTTTTGGTCTGATTTATCGTTCTTTCAAGGTTTGCAATTATTAGTTTCTGCATGACGCCCTGTTATTTTGATCCCAATAAGTGATATCATAGTCAATGGTTCAGCGAGGTCGAAGGCAAATGTAATGACCCAAATTACGGGTCATGATGGCACCTACATTATCCCACTGGTAGACGAACCATCCCCAAATCATAAAGTACAAGTTTGCAAGTTACACAGGAAAGTTAAGTAAATACTTAAGTCTTAATAACATAAATACCAAAAAAGACATAAGTAAAATTCATTTCCCAAAATCGAATCTAAGTTGCACAAGAGTGCTAAGATAAGTCTGATACAAGTCTCGTAAGACGAAATAAAATCGTATGCAGGAATATCAAATACATAAAGCAAGTAAAGATGAGAATTTCAGGGGCCACGGTCGGTCATGTAGCCCACCCAGAAAGTCTCAAATGTTGTGCCTCGGGAACAACTATGAGGTCTTGAACTGCAACCGAGATCTGTATCTGCACAAAGTGCAACAAATGTAGATGACAATGAAGAAATAACACATATATAACATAAAGGCGGATAGGCCACATATATTCTGTTAGAATACATATTCCTTTAGAATTACGAAGTTATAAAGTTCACATACAAATCAGATCATAAAGATTAATTTTTCCTTAATTTAGCCTTAAAGCTTAAGTCTTTATCAAATACAAGTACAAGCTTAAGCCTTTACATTAATCAAATAGAAGTTTCATGAATCAACATAGTCAATAAATAATGGTATGAATGCAAATGATATGTGATGCAATTGGACAATACAAACCCGGTACACATATGCTAGTGGTCATTCCGTCTAGTCATGATCCATGGGGACTCGCGAGGTCTATATATCACTCACCACCATCCGGATCACTTTTCCTCGGAGTGTGAGAATCATATCATATCATATCACCCGTAAACATTTTCCCTCAAACTGCGAAAGCATCATTCTTACCTCTTTCCCAACCTCATAAGACCATTTCGTACCTCAATCAGTGACTCACTTCAACAAGGATGTATGTATGAATTAATATAGTATGCATGATATCATATGTCAATAATATCAAGAGAATACGAAAAAGGTAAGCAATTTCATGTCATTATATAATATCAATTCATTTTCAAGAATGATTATTTTTCTATGGGTTTAAAAGATGTATAAGAGTGAGGTAAATTGCATCTACACTCACAAGTTTAACTCAAACATGATTATCATAGCCCACATGAGCAACAACTATATCAAGCCAGTGAATTTATCACCACCTCCAATGCCCATCAACATTTATGTTTTATATACGCATCTCCAATCGAAGTCTAAAAGAGTAATTCATAACCTACCTCGAAGACCGAGAAACGTGGCACAAACTCCACGACAACAATTTAGAGGGACCTCTTCGGCTATTTCTAATACCGTTGTGTGCCAAACATGATTTGTCTTGGTTAATTTATCATGGAGATCACATGCCATAGTAAAAGAGTTAACCATTAGAGTGTCTTCCGCTACATTGTTATTTGTTGGTCATCGGCTTATTAATCGAATCAAGTGTCCAATAAAAGGTTTAGAGCAACACATCATCACTCAATTCGTGGTTGTGACATTGTTTGAGCTTCTTCCTGTATCTAAGCCATGCTTCACGTAAGGCCTCACTCGGTAATTAATGATATTCAAGATCTCATCTCGGAGTTGTAACATATGAGACGGAGAGAAGAATCTCTCGAGGAATGCTTATACTAGCTCGGACCAAATGTTGATAGACTTGGCCGAAATATCATCCAATCATTTGTTGCTTCCCTCGCAAGAGAAAGGGGAAGAGCCTTAACTAGATTGCTCTTTTTGATATATTGAGTTGGCGATAGGCATAGTAAACCTCAATGAAATTCCTCAAGTGCCTATTCGGGTCATTTGAACCCGATCCTCCGAATAAGCCTTATTGCTCAACATGTACATGGTCAGCGCAATACAGAAACTTGCACTTCTCGGAGTTTTAGGTGGGCGGATAGCATTAGAAAAGTTTGCTATCTCAATGTTTCCCTCATAGTCTGATTCCGCCATAGTACCTAGAATCACACAAATAACAAGTACACGTAATATAAGAAATAAATACTTAGTAAAGTTATCACACTATAAATAGGCAATTTCAAGACCATATTCCCAGGTAACGGCGTCAAAATTACACTCTTAAATGATATAATGCGGACGTTATCAAATATAGTAATCCAACTAGGTTAAGATTGAATCTCACAGAGAACGCATCTAGAAACACATCTTATTCATTCATGTCATCGCTTTACTGGACTCTTTATTTCTAGGGGTGACCAAAATTTTATTTTGTAAAAGTGTTTGAGTTGTTTAACTTCCAATTGAGAAAATGATTTAAGAAAAAATTATTTGATTAAAGGGTTAGGGTTGTGGAATCATCTAATGAGTCTTGTGATGTGTTGTTTAGCTAATATATGTGTGGGAAGTGTGGTATGGGTAGTAGGGGCTTTTTTCAAGTGGGAATTTCTCAATTGACCCACTTGAATTCACAAATAGACTTTTTCAAGTCTAAAGTGTTGAATTCTTAAACACCCACTCTAGACCCTTAGTTGAATTCCTTCTATTTCTAGTTGAAATTTATTAAATGAGGTTTAAAGCCCTAAGTCCTAATAAATATACCCCTTTTCTAGACTCTAGTTTTCTTTTCAAGAATAACTAAGGACGATAGGCTTTAAATGGGGTAACCACTCCTTAACATTAATGGTGAAGGGTAATTAAATACTTGCACCTACTACACCTTCTTCAAGGTTTAAACTCAACACATACACAAAATCTCATTTAAATCCACAACCCCAACTTTATGTTTAGCTACTCATGATAAAAGTGAATAAAAGAAGAAAATAAATGAAGACGTGGAATCTTACAATGATTGTGTATATAAAAATAGAAGATTCGTCAACTTTTGTCCCATCACAGATCACACTATCCAAAGGGTAAAAGGGATTATTGACTTGACAACAAAATGACTAAGAGAATAATTTATGACTTGAATGTTTGACACAAGACCCTAGATATTAAATTTATAGGGTTCCAAAAATGAGGAACATATAATTATGAAAATGTCACCGAGTCTCACTCTATAAGCGCAGATCAGGTCTGCGGTCCACATGATGCTAGGGTTAGCAGAGTGGGTCTTTAATTTTTGAATCTGATTTCTATGTCCTGAAGTGAGGTTTGTACTGTGGCCCGCAGAACAGGTCTGCAATTTGCAAAAAGACTTTAGTTCCCCATATTATTGGTTGAAACTAGGCTTGGCCATTTGATCGCGGGACCGGATTACGGTCTGCAGAACTGGAATGAGGACAACAGAAGGTCATCACATTTTTTATCCCAAGTTACTCTTTTGTCAGCTTCTGCGGCTTGGAATCTCCATCTGCAGTCCGCAGTCTGATCATGCGGTCCACAAGAATGGGTCTTCTGTGCACTTCTTTAGTTTTTTGACACTTTTGTTCAGTTTTATGCAGTTTTCTCCTTTTTTTGATACGCCAAGTCAAAAATTCTACAAAATGTAAAACAACAAAAGAAATACATACGAAAAAGGTATTGAGAATATAAAAAGTCTATAAAATTGGCATCGAATGTGATATAAATTTGCGGCACATCAATAATGCATGATTAAGATGTTAAACCATATGATCTAACATACATGAACTTCGTAATGTTAAACTAACATGAACATGCTATGTATAACATTATACTAAGTAGTTACATCATAGAAAGGAACATATTAAGCATGTAAATCACATCAATATAGACCTCGTATGACATATATAACCCCTGTATTTGCATATATACTCATCACGTTATACATTGGTACCGCCATAGTATATGTAAAAAACATCACTTTGAAAAAAATTTCTCATTAAGATAAAAGCCTATACTTACCTCGGTGTGAATTATCCTTAACATTTACGAAGTTCTTTCTCATGCTCAAATCCACGACAAGAGCTCAATTTATACAGAAGAATACTCCATAAGGTTAAATTTATTCATTGATGTGCCCACTTTTTTACTAGGTTAAAGTCAACCACGAACCCCGTGATCAAGACAACAATAATGGCATACCCAGTGAAATCCCACAAAGTGATGTCTGGGTAGGGTAGAGTGTGGGTAGACCTTACCCCTACCTTAGGAGATAGATAAGTTGTTTTCGATAGAACATCGGCATAAGGATAATCATTTTTAAATAAGCATGAAAAAAAATAACAGAAACGAGTAAACCATGGCAACACACTATAAAATCATGCTAGAGCAGTACCAACCACAAAGTAATACGATAGTCAAAGAACAGAAAACAACAAATAACAGCAGAAATCGAAGGACATAAACTACAAAAGAAATACTACGACTACTAGTATAGAATGATAAGCAGGACAATGCTCAACTACCTACTAACCTTCTACTCTAATTTGTGTCCTCCATAACCTCTTATCAAAGATCAAGCCTAAAAATAAATTATGTCCTGAGGTTACCCATAACCCTATGAGTCTAAATCTATAATTAGATTTATAGTTCAAATTAGCTTCGATGTTCACATCATGAATTTAGTTTTTTTTTTTAGGTCTTAGCCCCAAAATTCTTATATTTTTACATTAAATTCCATGATTCAGATATTCAAATCTAGAATAAAAATATGTGTCGCTAGAGTAAGTGCGAAGTCATTGCCTCAAAGTTATATGTGGAATCCAAGTAAAAATTATTAAACCAATAGCTTAGTTCGTCCAAATATAGTGTTAGAATGTCAAAAGTTCCAAAATCGCCCTTTCATACTTCAGGTATCTTCGCAATTGCAGCATCACAAAAGCTGCTAGTGGCCCACAATTGTGAATTGGCAACCTTCTGCCCGCCTTTGCAATTGCGGTGGATAACCCGCAAACCGCAATTGCGGCGCACCAGCAGAAAATATATTTGCAACAACTGAAATGTGATTTCTTGTCTGAAACTCACCCGAACTCCTCGGATACCAACCTGAACCATATCAACAAGTCTCAAAAGATTATATGAACCTATGAAAAGTCTCAAATAAAGAAACTGTGTTAAAACTTAAAAGAAATATTTAATTGTTTTAAATTTGTTTATTAAAGTCAAAGTCTTAACTTACCTTGGACTAAGCTAAATTTTAATCATCATCTTCAAAATAACTTTACCGCGTCCATAATCCATCAAATGACTTCAATATATTCAAGAGAATACTCAATTGTGCCAAATAAGCTATTGAACTCAATTTCACAATTTAAGACTTAATCAAAATCAATTTCAGCCCTAAAAAGTAAATTCCTAAGTTAACTTGGTCAAACCCCCAAATCAATTTCAAATTCGAGTAATCCATAACCCACGATTTCAAATCTATAGTTAGGTTTTCATTTGGAGTCTATTTAGGTATTCAAATCACCATGTCATAATTCTAAGGTCTACGTCAAAATTCTCAATTTCACCTAACAAAATCTATATTCAAATGTTGAATCTTTAGGAAAATTCATGATATAAACTCAAGGATATATTTAAATCACTTACCACAAGCTTTTAGATGAAATTCTTGTGGGCAATTTGAAAGTATATTTATGTCATTAGAGACAATCTGTATTAGGACAAATGTACTTTATACACATTCGTATTATTATTAATGGAGATTAATATTTTGACATTTGCAATTATTGAATTATTAGTTGATTGTTTATAATATTCTATAATATGCATCCTTAGAGGTTACGTTGTTATTAATAATGTGAGATATTAATATTATAACGTAACTCTTAAAATAGCCTCGACTAATGATCATCAAGAATGGGATATCGATGATATGTGATAAGTCGATATGTGGTCTGCATCACTTCCTTAGAGGATGTAGTATGTCTCAACTGCTACGAGTAATGGCTACTCGTGATGGACACATGGATACTTTGGAAGTATTGGTATACCCTGCTGATATATTATTTGTTATACATGTCTAAAGTATGATCAGTGTGTGGAAGATAGAAGTCCTTAGACTTGAGGTCAATACACACCTTGTCTACATAGTAATATACTTTGATCCTATCCTAAGCTCAAATGTCTTATAGGTTGAGATACGGCTTGTATTGAGTACATTAAGATGTGGATTAAAGGTGGTGGTTGAGACAAGATTAGGATACATTCCTCGAATGTATATTAGAGAGAACACTCAGCTTCTCATTGATATAGGGTTGACTAAGTCGTTGACCAACGCAATAGACATATCTAGAGTATGGTCTTGTTGTCAACCAATATAAATGAGATATAATTATCAAGCCATTTGGATAGACACTTGGGAAATTCTAAGCTTGATCGAGTGTATCGTGAATGGAAGGATTTTATCTTACCACATAGAGGTTAAGTTTACTGGATTCATGAAAAGGTACTTCACATATTGAGTTCGTCTTGTGGCGCCGTCTAGGAGTTCCGCGTAGACCTTAATTTGATTAGTGTCGATATGAGAAGGCATGTAGGGTCACACTATGTCGATTGTCTTTTCGATCTAAGAATGTATTGAGAGAGTATTAAATATTTGATTTAGAATCGAGATATATTAAATGAATGATGATTGTTTTAATTAAATCAAAATTGGATTTTGTATTTAATTAAGAATGTGTTGAAAAATTTTGGGGCGAGCCCAAGGTCAAACCCTAATCTGGTTTGACCTAATTTTTCACCTATAAATACAGACCTACACTTCATTATTCATTACACTTGATTTTCATATCATTATTCTAAGTCTTAGAGACTCAGAAACAAAATACTCTCTTGAAGCTCTGCCGGATTTCCTAGCTTTCCAAAGGAGGAATACATTGAATCTTGGAGCTTGCAATCGAAAGGGCATTCGCGTGCGCACCCACAGTTGATAAAGATTTCAGATATTGTAAACATGTAAGTACCATTCAAGTTTTATGTTTACGATTTTAAATTACCATATAGTCAAACAGTTCTACGTTTGTTGGGTTTGAAATAAGTTTTCAATATCTGCTGCGTACAACAACCCAACAAAAACTCTACAGTGGTATGAAGAGCCAGGGCTGTTTTGTATGATTATAAGGTAATTAGTTAATAATAATATGGGTTAGAATTTGTTTAAATCTGAAATTTATGTCGTTTAAAGCTTGAAAACCTAATATCTTAAAAGCACATCATCCTTGTCTCTCAAACTATTAAACAATGATGTAATCGAGGAAGTCATTCTGATGTAACTCTTCTAAGTCAATGTGTGTAACCGGTTCATTGCGAACATGGTGCACTGAAGTGAAGAACAAGAAGGGATTGGATGATGGTCGATGAACGTGTTGTTTAATAGTGAAGGGTAACGAAGATGAATCTGCAAATCTGACCCTGGAAAAAAAAGAGGTATCTTATCATCCTCTTGAAGCCATAAAGCTCTAGATTTTTATTTTCAATAAGCATCCTCGTCATTATAAGCCTGCCCTAATTCTTTTCTTAAAATTCTAAGCTTTTGCAAATCAAAGTTCGTAGCATCATTCCTAAGCTCTTCAATTCTATTATTTATTGCCAATAATTCTTTTTTTCAAATTTTCTTTTCTCCCTCTTAACCAAGACATCAAAGAGTAACGACATCTTTTTAATTTAAAACTAATTTTGGATTGCTCAAATCCATGTAACTGTCCAGACCAAGACCTTGCCACTATAGTATTAACAACATTATCTTCACTCCACCTTTTATCAATATAGAACCTACGTTTTTTTCTTATTGGGTTGGGTTCAGTATTAATTAATAAAGCACAATGATCAGAAGCCTCCGCATACTTATGTGAGTTACCTGAGCCAAGTTGAATTCTAACCTCCAGCTCGATGATACAATAGCCGTATCTATTCTCTCTTGAATAATTCCATCATTCTCCCTAAAACACCACCGAGTCCAAGGCTCACCTTGAAAACCTAATTCTACCGCCGCTAGATCCCATATGAAAATTTTAAAGTCTCTAAAGGAAGCTATTTCTCTGCTTCTACCTCCTAAATTTTCAGGGTTATCCAAGATATCGTTAAAATCTCCAACCATAATCCAAAGAGGACCCCAATTTGCTGATTTAGTGTTAAGTTCTTTTAGTTGTTCTCTGCGGGTCACTCTATCAGTACTCAAGTACACAAAAATACACCAATATTTAGAATCAGCTAAAACATCATGCACCAATATTTCAATATAAAAATGGAAAGTGTGAGATTGACATATCTGAATTTCATCATTTCAAAATAAGTTTAATCCTCCCGATAATTCAATAGGGTCAACGATTGTAGCATAAGGCATGTTAAGTTGTCTCTGAACTCGCTTAACAGTAATTTACCTATTTTTAGTTTCACTAAGAAATATCATACTTGGAGAGTGGAGACGCACGGGGGCTTTTGTTTTGGGCATGGGTATATCTGATGTTTACTTTTAACTTTTTCATTATTCTTTATGGGAATTTATGCTTTTGCAACTGTAAAAAAACACTTGTGGGTATATCTGGTGTTTACTTTTCTTTTTTTCATTATTCTTTGTGGGAATTTATGCTTTTGCAACTGTGAAAAAACACCTCTGAAAACTTTCAACTTTGAATTCTCTGGTCTTTACCCGTTATGCCATGAAAATTGTGAAATTTGAAGAAAATAATTTTCATTTTCAAATGATATTTGAAAATTGAAGTTATATTTGATCATGAATATAAATTGAAATTGTTTTTAAATTTTTATAAATAATTTAAAGTGAAAACAATTTTTGGTGTTTTCTAAATTCCAAAAGAAAAATTAAAAATTTCAGAAATGTTATGAAAAATATTAATTTTGGTAATTGAACTCTGAAAAAAAGTAAAATATATTCATGATCAAACAACCACTAATGATTCCCTATATGCGAATCTTCCGTGATAACGGATAGTTTTTTTTTTATTTTTTAGCCCAAAATTTTCAAGTTTCTAATGAAACTATTTTTGTCCACCCATCCCCTCACCCTCCCCACTAAGACGTGGATGGGGTGGTGTGAGAAGAAAGAATGGTGTCTTGAAGTCCCCGGGGCATAGTTGGATGGCAAATGAGAAAAACTTAAAATTCAGTTGGAGGCCTGCAGCGTCGAACCCTGGTGGGAGCAATTTACTCTCTTCTGGGGTAGGACCTTGTAGGTGATATCAGTTGCTCTGTTCTCAAACCCTGGTAATTCAGGCACATCCCGCGATTTACTGATAGTAGTGCTGAGGGACCGGGACTACTATCTCCAGGAATAGTCTGACGTAAGCCGGAAAGATGGATATAAAAAAAATGATGTCTTGAAACCACCCATGTAAGAATTACACCCAAATCTGAACTGTCAAAATTTGAGTGGTCATGTCAGGGAGTGGAGATTTTTTTATATATAATTGTGGTGTGGTTACATGTATTTTAATTATTTTTTCTAATATTTATTATAATATTATATTTCAATATAGAAATTATTAGTTTTAAATTTTAATTATTATTAATAAAATAATTTATAGTCATAGATACTTATGATTTGTTTTGGACAGGTTTTTAAAATATTTAAAAAAAATTAATATTAAATCAAATACCATCATACAAATTGGGATTTCAACTCTATTCCAATCCACGTATGAAATTATATTGGGTGATATTATTCTATCCATCAAAAGATAAAAAGATTATAATATTCTTCTTTTGTTGACATCTCATTTATCCTTCATACAATAATAGCTAGTAAATAATAAAATAATAATGAGATTAATAATTTCATACTTACATGTTTGTTACATGATCCCCTATGGAACCTATGAGGTAGGGTGTGGGTAAGGCTAAGTCATATAATTTGAAGGATTCATATGTTGTCTCATGTACAATTTGTCTTTAAACAATTCAAAAATACCTCTATCTTGTTTTGTCCCTCTGCCTTTTCCTTAATACTATAGTCAAGTACATATGGGATAATATGATGGGGTTTTCCTTAAAACTATTATAAAATTCCAAGAAATTGTCTCTTCTTTTCCTCATTATTGTCTTTCCTTGTTCTTTAGGATCTCCTTGAAGGGGATAGTTTTTCAGGGCAAATGGATGGGAAAGTTTTGCAGACATGTGAAAAGAGCTTTGTTCAAGTTCAGGACATATTGGATCAGAATAGGCTGCTAATCAATGAGATTAATCAGAACCATGAGTCCAAGATCCCAGACAATTTGAGCAGGAATGTTGGTTTAATTAGAGAACTCAACAACAATATAAGGAGAGTGGTTGACCTCTATGCACATCTTTCTGGTTCTTTCATCAACAAATCCATTGATGTTTCATCTGAAGGGGACTCCACTGGAAGACCTATCCACAAAAGGAGTAGGCCACTTTAGAGAAAAAAGCTCTGGCCTTTTTCTTGTTCATTATTTTTCATGGAGAGTTACCAAATCCTCTGTGTGGTTCGGAAACAACATTCCTGCCTTCACAAGGTAGGATAAAGTCTACATACACACCACTCTTACCAAAATCCAGTTATGAAATTATACTAGGTTACCAAATGCTCTGTGATATTAGAGAAGATGAATGATTAGATTGTAGTACTATAGCCTCTTCTTTACCACTAGTGTACTTTTTACTACCTCAACATTCTAATAATGATCCCAAAATTCTGTTAATGTGTACCTGCAGATCTAATTGAAAAAAGAATTAATGTCCATATCTTCTGAGCCTTGTGGTGTTATTTCTTTTTTTATTTTGTCTATCGAAAACAGTCTATCTGCTTTCACAAAGATAGGAATAAGATTGTGTACACACCACCTTTCCAAATTTCTCTCATCTATCTGCCTTCACAAAGATAGGAATAAGATTGACTCTATAGTTTGAGAATTGAGGTGTAATTGTTGTCGTAAGCTCTAATGAGTCCAAAGATATTGATTCTTGTAAAAGGGGATGGATGTTGTAAGCTTTTTAAACTTTTTCTGTTTGTCAAAAAGCCTAATGATAAATTTTTGATATGGGTCTTTAGACTATTTACAAATTTTCTCTACCTCTCTCTTTTAATGGAGTTTCTTCCTTCCTCTTTTTGCATAACTTTATTCCTTTTTATCACCTTTGCTCAATGATAAGTTTCTTTTCAGTCTTACCCCAGTTGTGAGAACTGAATGCAGTGGCTAGCTAACACTGTTTCAATGCCTCTCCCAAGTAATCAAAGCTCCTCTTATAAAAAAAAAATGAAAAAGTTTCAACTGTTGAAGATTTGTATGTGGAGAAGTGAGCAGAGTGAAGGAGATGCTCTGAAATTCTTTGTGGAAAAAGCAGCTTTAGATTAAGGTGCCGCTTGAATATGTGATTTCAGAGATCATGATTTCAAGTTCTAATTTTAAATCTATGTTTGTGTATCATATTTTGAATAAAACTTCAATTTTAACTTAATCTCAAATTCATCTCAAAGGTGTAATTTCTGAAATTATATTTATGTCCTAGAGACAATCTGTATTAGGACAAATATATTTTATACACATTCGTATTATTATTAATGGAGATTAATATTTTGACATTTGCAATTATTGAATTATTATTTGATTGTTTATAATTATTCATTAATGTGCATCCATTGAGCTTACGTTGTCATTATTAGAGTGAGCTATTGATGATAGAGCGTAACTATTAAAATAGTTTTGACTAATGATCATCGAGAATGGGATATTGATGATATGTGATAAGTCGACATGTGGTCTGATATCAGAGCTCAGGCTGGTTCAATGGTTATATAACAATTGAATAGAAAAATAATATGAGTTAAACATAAAATTGGATTAAAATGAGGTTTCTTGAAATCCTACATGTCTTGAACGAATGTTGACCTTTTGATATCACCCTAAATTATCTCCTACGCTAACTCGAGGAAGTCATTCCACTCTAACTCGAACTAAGACAAAAGTGCATTGTCCGGCTCATTGCACGGTGCACGGCTAAGAACGAGTAAGAACGGATGATGGTCATTATGGGCGTTATTGATAATGGTGGGGATGATAAAGGACCTGTGATTTGATCTCTAAATTGGATTTAAGGCTCGAACGATTTTAAGGATCAACACAGAAACATTTGTCAGGACATGAGCGTCGCGGCCCTATAGTAGGGCGCCGCGGCGCTTGCTAGGGTTTCAAGGAGGCGTTGCGACGCTAAAGCTTCGTTTCAAAAATATGGACTCACTGGACAACAGGCGTCGCGGCTCCATGGTGGAGCGCCGCGCGCGCTAATGCATTTTTTCAGAAGCCGAAAGGCTACTGCCTTAGTGGCGTCGTGGCGTTAATCATTAGCGCCGCGACCCCACCTATCAAAAAAAAATCTGAGTTCAGAATGTTTAACCCAAGATTATTATTATACAGTATATTATTTGATAAGTATATTGTTTATGTGTTAAATGTCAAATTATTTATCATTTAAATTACTAGAATAGCGTCCGCTATAACTGTCTGGGCAGGCGGCACCCAGTATTTTAAACCATCTTATATCATGCATATTGGGTTGACGGTTCCCAACTATATGTGTCATTAGTTTTGCATGATGTTAAGATGTCATATTGGATATGGCGTAAAAGAGTTGATCTTGGTTAAAACCCTGAATTAAAATCTTCCCCAAAATTTTAATACAAGTCTCATTTAAATGAACGCGTCGTCCGTTATAATTGATTGTAGTGCAAAATCCTCTTCGGCGAGATGAGTATTTATGCCATATCATTTGCTCTAAGTCTACGAGAACTCAGACTCTTTCATAGATGCATGTTAAATGTAGAAGTGTGTGATAAACCTTCATGAGTATTTACACCACAGTGTTTGCTCTATAAGACAAAACTCACTTAGATACATAATTGCAATCACATAACGGGGTTGATTTGCTAGGCTGTCTTGGCGCCACAGTGTCGGACAAGCCGAGGGACGCAAATTGATTGTTTAGAACATTCAGTCAAACATGAGTTACGAATTATTTGTAATTGGTTTAGAGACCTACCAGGTGGTGCTGTTGAAGTTATAAGCCACAGCAACGTTGGAGATAGCATGAACCTGGATCATGGCCCATTATGACCATATTTGATATGAGTCTGTATTCTTTCATGGGGTCGAAGAGTATGTTAAAATAGTGGGAGCTAATTAAACTAAAGGTCATATTAATTAGTTAACGAATGTGTTCAATAGAAATTATATTAGAGTTTAATTTCAAGTCTATTTGTTTCTTCAGTCGTATAAAATATCGAATCTATCGCTGAAAATGTTGGTCGAGACAAACAAATTGACTGGATCAAATTACCCTGACTGGTTAAGAAATCTACGATTGGTGTTAAGACTAGAAAGAATTGAGTATGTGTTAGACACAGTATTCCCCACAGTCCCTGCTGAAAACTCTGATGAGTATGCCCTGTTTGACAAGGTGGCTTATCAGAAACGTTTGAACGATGCTACCTTGGCAAAATGTATAATGTTGTCTTCCATGACTATGGAGTAACAGAGACAACATGAAAACACGGGCCCCAATGAAATGCTAGAACACTTGAAGAATCTCTATGAAAAACAGTCTCAAACAATGGAGTATGAACTATTGAGAGACCATTTCAAATATAAGCTGAACGAAAGGGGACAAGTGCCAGCGCATGTTCTAAAGAAGGACTACACAGCTCCAAGAGGAGGCAAAACACTAGGTGCTTCTACCTCTACTGGACAAGGTATATTTGTAATTAAAATAAATATGTCTATAAGTAACTCCCACTGCTGGGTATTGGATACCGCTTGTGACTCGCACATTTGTAGTAATGTGCAGGGCCTAATTAACAGCAGAAAGGTTGGACCTTGGGAGGTAGACATGTGCGTTGGAAATGGAGCACGAGTAGATGTTGAACGCGTGGGAACTTATAGATTAGATTTACCTTCAGACTTTTGTTTAGAACTAAATAATTGTTATTTTGTTCCCTCATTAACAAGAAATATCATTTCTATCACAATGTTAGACATTGAGGGGTTTTCCTCATTCATTGTCAATGACAGTTATGTATTGTCTTTTAATGGTTTTGTTTGTGGAAATGCTCCTCTTGTGAATGGATTGTATATTTTAAACTGTAGTCATGAAATTTTCAATGTGCAAAATAAATGAGCTAAAATGAGTAATCCAAGAAACCCCACCTACTTATGGCACGGTAGACTTGGTCACATCAATGAATCAAGTATAGCAAGATTAAGAAAGTTAGACTACCTAGAACCATTTGACTTGAAGTCATATGGTAACTGTGAATCTTGCTTGAGAGGAAAGATGACCAACAAGCCACTTTCTGGGAAAGGGGTGCGAGCCAAAGAGGTACTTGAGTTAGTCCATACTGATGTATGTGGGCCATTTTCAACTCAAGCTAAGGGAGGCTTCCCTTACTTTATCACTTTTACAGATGATTTCACAAGGTTTGGGCATGTGTATCTTATGAAACATAAGTCCGAAGCCTTTGAGAAATTCAAGGAGTACAAGTCAGAAGTAGAGAAGCAACTTGAAACAAGTATCAAGACACTTCGATCGGATCGAGGAGGTGAATACTTAAGTAAAGAATTTCTGGATTATTTGAAGCTTCATGGAGTCCAATCACAATGGACACCTCCTGGAACGCCACAGATGAATGGTGTTGCTGAAAGGAGAAATCGAACCCTATGAGATATGGTTAGATCCATGATGAGTTTCTCAGCTCTGCCAACATACCTTTGGGGCTATGCATTGCAAAGCTCAATTTATATTTTGAATAGTGTTCCTTCAAAGTCAGTAGAGAAAACTCCATATGAGATATGGAACGGCAAGAAGTCAACACTCAAACACATGCAACCCTGGGGATGCCCTGCATATGTAAAGAAGATGCTTACTGATAAGTTGGAATCTAAAACTGAGAAATATTATTTTGTGGGGTATCCAAAGGAAACTAAGAGATACTATTTCTATCTTCCTGGAGAACATAAGGTCGTTGTTTCCAGGAACGCAACTTTCTTTGAAGAAGAATATGTCTACAAGGAACATAGCTGCACAGAGATAGAACTTGAAAAAAATTCAAGGACCACAAGATAACACAGAAGTTGAACCCTTGTCGAATGACCTAAATAAGAATTCAAAAGGAGTATCTGGTGAAGATTAGGTACTTAGAGTACGCCCTTCAGCCAGTGGGAGTGCTGTGAGAGATAGTGCAGAAATGTAAGACTCTCATACACAACCAATGGAAGATGATACAATGGTTGTACATCATTCCATTTAGAAAATACATGAAAATGACAATCCTGAAAGCTCTCAAGGTGATGGATTGTCCAACACACAAACACCTTCTCACAATCAGAATGCAACAAACACTGAAACACAGAATATTCAACTCCGTAAGACCACTAGGACTCATTGTCCGCCTGAAAGACTTAATCTTCTTGTTGAAACACACAATGAGATAGATATTGTTGATGACGATGAACCTACAACCTACATCGAAGCTATGTTGGACATTGATTCGCAGAGATGGCAAGAAGCCATGAAATCTGAGATGGACTCGATGTACATAAATCAAGTTTGGAACTTGGTTGATTTGCGAACAGGGGTTAGACACATATGATGCAAATGGGTCTTTAAGAAGAAAATTGATGCATATGGCAAGGTACATACTTATAAAGCAAGATTGGTGGCTAAAGGTTATAATCAATGGCCTGGGGTCGATTATGATGAAATATTTTCACTTGTTTCTAAGATTAAGTCCATTCGGATTTTTCTTGCAATAGTTGCATATTATGACTATGACATTTGGCAGATGGACGTCAAAACTGTTTTCCTCAATGGTAATCTAGTTGAGGAGGTATCTATGAAACAACCTGAGGGTTTTTCACTTGAGTCCAAAACAAATGTTGTATGCAAGCTACAAAAGTACATTTATGGGCTTAAGCAAGCTTTAAGGAGTTGGAATATTTGCTTTGACAAAGCAATCAAATCGTTTGACTTTGTTAGAAGCAAAGAAGATCCATGCGTTTATAGTAAGCGCAAGGAAGGGAGTATTGTCTTCATTGTTATATATGTAGATGACATATTGATAATGGGAGATAATAAGACTCTCATGCAATCAGTCAAGGAATGGTTATCCAGCACCTTCATGATAAAGGACTTGGGTGAAGCTTGCTACATTCTTAGAATTAGGATCTATAGAGATAGACCTAATAGATTGTTAGGGTTGTCACAGTCCACATACATAGACAAAGTGCTAAGACGATTCTCTATAGAAAACTCCAAGAAGGGAAATCTTCCTATGGGTCAAGGGATCAAGTTATCAAAGAGGGATAGTCTTTCTACTGTTGCAGAACATGAACGGATGAAAGGAAGCTCATATGCTTCAGCTATAGGATCTATCATGTATGTCATGACCTGTACGAGGCCAGATGTGGCCCATGCACTTAGTATGACTTGCAAATTCCAGCAGAATCCTGGGGAAGAACACTGGAAAGCAGTCAATAGTATTCTTAAGTATCTTAGACGAACTAAAGAATATTTCTTAGTCTATGGTGGACAAGAGAAGTTGGTATGTACTGGGTATACTGATGCTAGCTTCCAGAAAGATCTTGATGACTTCAAATCTCAGTCTGGATATGCCTTCATTTTCAATGGCGGAATAGTGAGTTGGAAAAGTTCTAAGCAAGCTACAACTGCTGATTCGACAACAGAAGTTGAGTACATTGCTGGATCAAAAGCTGAGAAGGAAGCTGTCGCGATATCTGAGTTCCTAAAGGAACTCAGGGTTGTTCCAAGTGCCACTTGTCCAATAATGGTTTATTGTGACAACACTGGTGCGATTGCGCAAGCTATGGAACCAAGATCAACCAACAGAAACAAGCATGTACCAAGGAAGTACCACATACTCAGGGAGATGGTGGAGACTGAAGAGATTATATTAGACTATGTCCCCACAGACGATAATCTAGCTGACCCATTCACTAAACCATTAAGCTTAGTCAAGCATAATGATCATTTTGAGAATATGGGCATTATATATGTTGGAGATTGGCTCTAGGCCAAGTGGGAGATTCAAAGTATATTTATGTCCTAGAGACAATCTCTATTATGACAAATGTACTTTATACACATTCGTATTATTATTAATGGAGATTAATATTTTGGCATTTGCAATTATTGAATTATTATTTGATTGTTTGTAATTATTCATTAATGTGCATCCCTTGAGCTTACGTTATCATTAATAAAGTGAAATATTTATGATAGATCGTAACTCTTAAAATAGCCTCGACTAATGATCATCGAGAATGGGATATCGATGATATGTGATAAGTCGACATGTGGTCTGCAACACATCCTTAGAGAATGTAGTATGTCTATCCTGCTACGAGTAATGGCTACTCGTGATGGACACATGGATACTTTGGAACTATTAGTATACCCTGCTGTTATACTGTTTGTTATACTTGTCTAAAGTATGATCAGTGTGTGGGAGGTCCTTAGATTTGAGGTTAATACGCGCCTTGTCTACAAAGTAATGTACTTTGATCCCGTCCTAAGCTCAAATGCCTTATAAGTTGAGAAACGGCTTGTATTGGGTACATTACGATGTGGATTGAAGGTGATAGTTAAGACAAGATTAGGATTCATTCCTCGGATGTATATTCGAGAGAACACTTGGATTCTCAGTGATATTAGGTTGACTAAGTCGTTGGCCAACGCAATAGACATATTTAGAATATGGTCTAGTTGTCAACTAATATAGATGAGATACAATGATTAAGCCATTTGGATAGACACTTGACAAATCCTAAGCTTAATCGGGTGTGTCGTGAATGAAATGATTTTATCTTACCACATAAAGGTTAAGTTTACTGAATTCGCGTAAACGTACTTCACATATTGAGTTCGTCTTCCGGCGCCGTCTAGGAGTTCCGTGTAGACCTTAATTTGATTAATGTCGATATGAGAAGGCATGTAGGGTCACACTATGTCGATTAGGGGTGGGCAAAAAATCCGAGGAACCGAAAAAATCGAACCGAACCGAAATTTGGTTCGGTTTTTTCTCTGTTTTTTTTAAAAAATGATTTTTCAAAAAACTGAACCGAATCAGAATTTAGTGATTCGGTTCAGTTTTTTTATTTTGGATACAAACCGAACCGAAAAACCGATATTTTTATATTTTTTTATTTATTTTTTATTTTATTTTATTTTAGGCTACTACTATCTCTTGAATCATAGCCATTGAAGCTAATATATGAAGTTTTTATGAAAGTCGCATGAGGCATGAACTTGATTAACATATCACGGAAATATTAACATAAAATGTAGGGAGAAAATGTAGTTGTAAATTGATAAAACTTTAAATGGTCATAACTATGCGCTCGAATGTCCGTTTTACCCGGTCAAACCGCCGCGCAGCCAATTTTTAGAAATACGTCTGTTTTCCCAATCAATTTGTGTTTTTCCCCAAATCAATTTCTAATTTTCTTTTTTCTTTAGTAAAAATCTCACTATACACAATAGATTTCAACGTAGAAATTTCATGATAGTGTAGGTGTGAATGTCAATTTCAGTGTTGGAAATTCAAATTTTTTTTTTTAAAAAAAATCCCCGACCCGACCCGGCCCACTAGAAAAAACCGATACAAACCGATACATCCGGAAATATAAACTGACATATCGGTTTTTAAAAAAAAAAGTTGTATTCGGTTTTTAAAAAAAAATGATTTTTATTCGGTTCATATTTTTCGGATACAAAACCGATATAAATCGATATACGCCCACCCCTAATGTCGATTGTCCGTTTCGATCTAAGGAAGTATTGAGAGAGTAATTAAATGTTCGATTTGGAATCGAGATATTTAAATGAATAATGATTATTTTAATTAAGTCAAAATTGAATTTTGGATTTAATTAAGAATGCACGAAAAATAAATCGAGACAGTGCAGGAGCACGTCGAGCGCCGCGGCGCCCATACCCTAGGGTCGCGGCGCCTCTGCCTCGAATTTTGGGCCAGGCCCAAGGTCAAACCCTAATCCGATTTTGACCTATTTTTCAACTATAAATAGAGACATTCATTTCATTATTCATATACAATTTTTCTAAAAATCATTCTAAGCCTTAGAGACTTAGAATCAAATACACTCTCGAACCTCTGCCAGATTTCCTAGATTTTCGAAGGAGAAATACATTGAAGCTTAGAGCTTGCAATCGGAAGGGCAATTGCGTGTGCATCTCACAGTTGATAAAGATTTCAGATAATTCTAACTTGTAAGTATATGCTTTATGTTACAAGTTTAATTGTTGTATAACCATACCAGAAATGTTGTTGGGGTAAGTAAGAAACAAAACTTTTAACTTTCGATGTGCCTTACTTATGTGCTTTGTACCCAACAAAACCCTACAATTTCAACTTCAAGGGTGTGTTTGCTACGAAGGAAAATATTTTTCATAGATAATATTTTTTTTGAGTTTTTTACTCATTTTTATTATTTGATAAGTCAGCAAAAAAAATACTATATCAAAAACATTTATATATAATCTAGAAAAATACTATGGGGTGGAGAATTAGGTTCGGGGGTGGTGGGTGGAATGGTCAAGAGTTGGGGGTTAGAGGCGTTGGGGAGGTGGGAAGTAGACAAACGAACTTGAAATATTTCACGTGGAACTTGTTTTCTCTACATCCATTAGGTAAGTCGTTTTTCTCAATTTTAAGGAACTTATTTTCCTAAACAAAATATTTTTCAAAAAGTTTGACCAATCAAACATGAATAAATTGGAGAACTTTTTTTTCAAATACATCCCAAATTTGTAATTTTCTAAAATTTGAAACTTGACCCTTAATTATAGATTTTACCAAAAAGGATCTCTTTTTTATAAAAGTAATTACTCAACTCCAACTTTGCCAACCCACTTTCCCCTTTTTATACACACACCCAAATATTAATTGGTGCTACTGCTAAGAATCCTTTGTTAATTATTCTCTCCGTTTCAATATATGTGGCACATTTTTTTTAGTCCATCCCAGAATGAATGTCACATTTTCTTATTTGAAAAGAATTTAATGGCGTAATCCCTATTTTACTTTTGTTGGGTCTCACTTAGTTTTAAAGATGTATTGTGAAAAAAAGTCAATAAAAGTAAGCGTTAAAGTAAGGGTAATTTGGTAAACATAACAAAGTCTTTTCTTATTTCTTAAACTCCATACCTGATTAAATGATCACACGTAAATTGAAACGGAAAAAATATTAATTTAAGTAGATTTATTCGTTTGGTAAAATTGTATAATGGGGAAGTGTTAATAGTTTTTATATAAATTATGGGTTTTCATAGTAATAACTAATGAGAAAAAGTACAAGTTGATTTCAAATATTTGTTAGCAAAATATATAACCAAACACAATTTTAATTTCAAATCAACCTTCACCTAAATCCATAATTTCAAATTCCTATTTGAACGCCTACTAAAATCTTTTTATTTCTCAATCACATAGCACTACAAGAACAGAATCTCAATTCTCAAGTAGGAAATGATGGATCCTTTGACCAAAAATTGGAGTAAAACCTTCCCCCATTTGTTTATGTTTATTTATGTTCCATCCAGTGATAATATCTTGGAGAGAATTGATAGGGAAAGATACAGACAGTAAATTCTATGGATGAAAATAAATAAATAAATACACAAAATAAAAAACAGTTTGGAAGTTAGTTTAAAGTTTAGAGCAATAGAGTTCCAAGAGAGACAGATATGTGTGAACTTACGAGGACCCCAAGTGACTTTCCTTTTAGATGCAACTCCAATTTTACATGCTTATCCCCAACTATGGGTGGCCAACGGGACGGGTCGGCCCGGTCCCGACCCGACCCCGCTATAAAAAAAAATTGGTACCGGGACTCGAACCAGGACGGGACCTGGGCTCGTCCCGCCCGAGTCCCGCCAGACCCGTCCCACCCCGGTCCCGCCACGAGTAAGGGTAAGGGTCAAGCTTATTCCAGTAGGGGTAACAAGGGCAAATGTACTTCTTCTAGTCATCATACTCCTAGACAAGATGATTTGGTTGATACTGAATTTTTTCCTGATATACCATTAGATTTAGACTATGAGATATTTTCTGAAACTCAACAAGACTTTAATTTAGAATATGATCTAGATGACACACCCACTAGTGCACCTCCAACTGAAACGCCTCCTATTCCCCCTAGTATGAGACGAGACCCAACAAAACGACCATTAAAATCATATGCATTAAATTTTTTTGATAGGGACGAAGAGATTCAAGTAGTTAGATGTCAATTTTGTAAAAATATTTTTAAATTTAAAATAGAAAAAGGTCAGGGTGGGACATGGGGTCTATTGATACACGTACAAAACTTTCACAAAGCTAGGTGGAACCAACACCTGGCTGAAAAATCGGGTGCGTCAATGCCCTCTCAGTCGGGACAAGGTTCACATACTGTCCCGGACCAAGTATAGGGTTAAATTAACCCTATGACGGGGGAATTGTAGGCCCTAAATACGATAAACATAGAGATAGGGAAGCAATAGCAAAATTAGTTGTTGTGGAGGGTTTGCCTTTTTCATTTCCTTCCTCTCCTGGTTTTATTCATTATATTAGAGATATGTATAATCCTACTTTTAACGGTTTTCCTAGATCAACTGTTAAGAGAGATGTATTTAAATTTGCACATGAATATTAACAGTATTTACGTTATTCCTTATACCATTTTTCTGGTAAAGTATCTATCACGTCTGATATAGGTCGTAGTACTAACGGCCATGATTATTTAACGGTAACTTGTCATTGGATAGATTATAAATGGTCTATGAAAAAACGTATTTTAGTGTATAGATATATAGATGATAGGCACACTAGTACTTTTATTTCAGAAAATATTTATCAAGTTTGCGATTATTACAGAATAACTGATAAAATTATGACTATTACATTAGATAACGCTTCTTCTAATAATTATGCTATTAGAATTTTAAAAGATCTTTTAACTCCATCTTTTCCAAATCATTTTCATATAAAATGTGTGTGCCATATATATAACTTAGTTGTAAAGGATGGTCTAACACTTTTTGTAGACATTCTTAATAAGGCACCTACTATTTCAACTATTTTATTTTATATAGCTCTAATATTTTTACTACTTAGTGAATATATGAAAAAATCAGCTTATAAGGCACCTATTAAAAAAATATTTATCAAAATAAAAAAATATTTTATTCCGATTGCCACTATTTATATTATTGGTGTTGTATTAAATCCGACTATTAAAATAGACGTTTGTAAAATACTTATTGAAACTATTTATGATTGTATAGCAGTACTACCTCCGCCAACTCTCAAAAATCCAAACGACCCACCACCTATTGAACAAACAAAAGAAGAAGTGTTGTCTATCATACAAGATGACTGCAAAAAAGAATATAGGTATTACCAACAAGAAAGTGCTAGCAACCAACCGGCTTCCATACCATCTTCTTCTTGTTCAACACAACCACAAAAAAGATATGTTATTTCTGCGGCTAGTATTGAAAGAAAGTCTTAGAAGTAGAATGTATAGTGGTAACACTACTAACCAAGTTAGCGAGTTCGATGTTTTTGTTTTGCAGGGTGTTGTACCGTACCAAACAGTTCTCAATGAAGAAGGACGTGAATACTTGCTGAAATATTAGAGGGAGAATGAGAAAACATTTCTGACACTGTCAAAGATGTCCCAAGATGTGTTGAACATCCAAGCGTCATCAACAGCGTCGGAAAGCATTTTTTCGGCTGGCAGATTTCAAATAGGAGAGCACATACACTCATTAACGGGAGACAGCTTGGAGATTGCAGTATTATTCAGAAATTGGATCAGAGAGGAGCGGAGAAGGTGCGGTCAACCAGAGATCAACGAAGAAGAAGATGAAAACTACAATGAAATCTTATCTGACGGAGGTGGAAGCGACGTCGAGCAATTTGACCAACAAATATCAATTTCAACCGAAGATCCACTAGAAATTATAAAGAAACTAGAAAAGGTGTTTTTAAATATGTAAAATTTTTAATTGCAATTTTACTATGTTATTTGCAACTTTCAACACCACAAAGTTGCAATTTTGACAATTGTATTACAAAAAAATCATATTTCTATTAAATAATATAAGAGGCACAAAAACAGCCTTGGGATGTTTTTATTACACTATCTTGTTTATATGTTATTTTTTAAAATTAAGTGGAAAAAATCCGATCCCGAACCGACCCCGTCCCGCCCGACCCGATAAATATCGGGCCCCTTTAACGACGGGATCGGGACGGGACACTGGCAGAACCCGCCCGAGTCCCGGTCTCCCCTCCACCATCCCGTCGAGACCCGCCCCGACCCGAACTTGTCCCGTTGGCCAGCCCTATCCCCAACTTACATAAATTTTACTTAATATTTTGAGGTCGAACTTTGTATATATACTAGAGGTCTTAGCCCGTGCATCAACACAAAAAAATAAATTTATTATTATTATTATTGAATACCCTCTATTGTACATATTATTATTATTATTGGTATATGAAACTAATGAAGTTATTCATAAATAAAGGACCGTTTAAAAGAAAATATGAAAAAATTAGAAAGTTTGATATGTACTGCTAAATAAATCGAAAATAGGAAAGGCAGAAGCAGATTTGTCTTCTTTCCTCACATGACATTTCATAGAATTATCTACAAAGTACATTTGGCTCAATTCTCTCTTACAATTTATTTCTAATAATAATCCTTCAATTTACTCCAAAATACGTAAAATAAATTTATTTATTCCTTCTAGTTATTACTTTCTAAGTTTCAATTTATGTGATACTCCTTCCATATAAAAAAGAGTGTCTATTTCGTCTTTACTTTTTGAGTAAGTCCACTTACCAAATCAAGAAGAATTAACCTTACTTCATATTTTTTCTTATTAAATGTCAGGTGATCAAATCTCAATACCTATTTAATTAGGGTTATTTTAGTCAAATTACCTATTTTTGACTAAAAGTTTGTAGTATTTTCTTAAGGGGTGTGTGCAAATAGCTAATTGGATATATTTTTTGATCTGGAGGGAGTAGGGATGGCAACGGATTGGATCTGGACCGGATCCTACTAGATCCAGATCCAGATCCATTTTTCATACTTGGATCCAGATCCATCGGATCCATAAAAATCATATCCAAATTCGGATTCATCGGATCCACCGGGTCCACGGATCGGATCTGGATCTACATGTAAATTTTTTTGGCTTGAATAATATTCCCACATGTTGAAACTTTTATGACAAAATGAAACGCAATATGATTGAGTTCATTCAATCAACCTACACAAACATGACACCATTCTTCCAAAATACTAAACAAAGTTTTAGCATCACAAGAAAATAAAGACGATTGACTTCATTAGTGATGCCGAACAGGTTGCAACTTTGAGCTAATTTTTGGAGGCTTTAGTGATGCTTCACTTGTGGTTCTACTGATTGACTTCATTAAACAACATAAAACAATGTCAGTCATATATCAAAAGTCCCATTTTTTTTTGCTGATCAAACAAATGAGAGAAAGATACTTAAAGCTTACGGCTAGCAGATTCAAGAAAGGAAAATTTAAAGAAGAGTGATATTTTTTTCTTTTTATAGAAATGAAAATATGGGAAACTGCAGAGAGCATATATGTAAAAGAAATGAAACTTTAAAGATAAATTACATGGATGTGTGACTTGTGCTTTATCCTGGTTCAACCCTTTACCCAATACATAAATTATGAAAAAAATTTAAGAAAATACTTATAAAATTACATTATATGTTATGGATATATTTAATAAAAAATGGATCCACGGATCGGATCTGAATCGGATACGGATCTCAAATACAAGATCCAGATCCAGATCCGATCCGAAATGGATCCGGGTCCGATCCGGATCCGTCGGGTCCAAATTTTGAAGATCCATATCCTATAAAATGGATCTGAATCTACCGGATCCGGATCGGGTCCAAGATTCATTTCCATCCCTAGGAGGGAGTACCTTTTTCTTAATCAGTTTCAAGAAGATCTTTCTATATTTAATACTTCATTTAACTTTGTTAACACTCAAAAAATACTCTTAAGTGTTTAGCCGAATCAAGTGCCAGCCGAAGGTGAAAACCTCAAAATGAGCAGGCAACAGAATTCTAAGTCGATAACCGAACTGACTCTTAGCCGAATCTACTAGTCCTAGCCCTCGACTAAAAAGGCTTCATCGGATATTACGGTAGCACAGCCGAGTCATAATTTTGAGGAAAATGACTGAGACCCACACATATTTGGACGCCTCGAAGACCAAGTCAAAGAACCTTCTAGACCCCAAGAAACGGCAACAACCATCGACAGCTAGAGAGAAGTGCCATTAATCGTGCAAGAGGAAAACAAGGAGTAAAAATTGGCACCACCTCCTCATAGTTGGCTAGTGGATTTAGTGGGTTGTCTAATGGCTAACATAGGGGGATCACGTTTCATTTTTCTTGTAATATATATATATATATATATATATATATATATATATATATAGACTCATTTGTACAGAAGAGGAACACATCTGATCGATCAAAAAACTGATTTTACATATCTTCATTCTATCTTTATCACCTTTACTGCACTCTAGCTGTATTTATGTTTCTTACCACTTAGTTTACTCAATCATTATCCTAACGCTTTATGGAGTAGTTGGGGAACTCATTGCTGGAAGTTAGAGTTTCGCTTCCAGCCGAAATCGCTTAGTTAAGGAATCAATTTATCATCCGATTTCGTCAGCTGATAGACGGCAGACATTTCGAAAGGGAACAAATTTGGCACGTCCAGTAGGACCATAGGTGACTCCATAGTGAAGTTTGATTCTCCAGGTCAGATCACGCTTGGCGTATGTGCCTAAGGTCTTGTAAGAAAATGAACCCAACGTCCAGTCCATATCCTAAACAGAATCCTCCATAAGGAACAATGAGCCACCACTTTCCTCGGGTATGCCTACATCGGTTGATACCCCTCCACTTCCTCCATCAACCCAAGTTGTGGGTGAACTTAGCCAACCTGAAGGTCCAACTGTCATGACCACGTCATTCATTAGACAACAGATTGACCTAGGCATCCATGACATTATGTACCAGGTTTCCAAACAGCTGGCTGACATTGTCAAGCCATTGGTGCATAATGAGGTTCAGCAGGCGAGGGAACTGGAAGCCAATCGACTGCATCCAAGAGAAGGTTCGGCTAGTTTTGACATCCCTCTGATGAGTGGCGTTGTGCAACATGAAACTGTGATTCCAGGTTGTTCCTCAGCCGAATGTGTATCAGTCAATACCTACTCATGTACAGCTAATAACACACCTAAGAGCACAAGCCTAGTCACTTGGTAACCAGTCTACTGTATGGTTGCCACCAAAAGTTGGGGGAAAACTGTGCCACTTGACCAAGCGAGTCTGTAGTATGGGCAGATCAATATGGCTCGGAGACCAGTTCAGGCATTCAGACACCTTGGGTTGCCTCCCGTTATGTCGTACACTCCTGTAAACGGCCCTACGGTACAGGTGACCAATGTTGGCCAGTCGAATTGGCAGCCTATGGCCCCTGGTTATGACCCTACTCGGTTATCTGGTGATATTATTTACAGTAAGACACCATTCCAGCAGTCACAACTGGTACCTAATCCATACCATCCAGGAAGCGCAAACTTTCTAAAAACGGTTGATAGAGCAGACATGGAACATTGTTCCACCTTATCCTCAGGCTCTGTCGGCTGTTCCAAGAGCTCAGGTTGCAGGCTTTGGTGGCTATGCCCAATAGTAGCAATGGGGATATACCCCACCTATTGGTAATGGCCAATATAATACCTACAACTTTTAAAACCCTGCTCAACAAGGTACAGAATTGAGGCCTCCAGTTCAGAACGCCTACCAGCCGATTCCAACTGAGAATCGATAGGGGACTTCACAGCTGGTGAACCCTGAAACTATCGCGAATACTATAAAGAGGTACTTTGGCATCCAACTGAAACCCTTGGACATGCCTGTTTATAGGAAGCCCTACCCTGATAAGGTAGGTCGGATAGCACCATTGCCAAGAGGCTTCAAAACGCCTGATTTTGCCACTTTCTCGGGTGATGACGGCTAATCTACCATTAAGCACATCGGCAGATTTATCACCAAATGTGGTGAGGTTGGCCAGAACGGGTATCACAAGCTGCAGTTGTTCCCCGTTTCTCTAACCGGAACAACATTTGCCTGGTACTCATCCTTAACCCCCGACTCTGTACAGAGTTGGGCTGACATGGAGCGTTGTTTCCATGATAGATTTTATTGGCCCCAACCTCAGGTCACTATAACCGATTTGACAAATCTCAAGCAACAAGTCGATGAGTCGGCTACCAATTATATCGAGAGATTCAGAAAGAAAGTGGGGAAATACACTGTACACTTCCCTGAATCAGAATGCACCCACATGCATCCTCAGCTAAAAGAGAAAATAGTGGGACAATCCTACTCTAACTTAAGCCAGTTAGCCGAGAAGGCTAACCAAATAGAGCAATATATCTGGGAGAAGGAGAAAAGAAGAGCTAATCAAAATCGGAGCTCCCATTTGGTATCCATTATTGAGGCAGATGTGTCTGACTCAGAGTCAGCCGATTACACGATAGACGCAATGGTAGCCGAGATTGTCAAGGGTAAGGTTTATTCTTTCTCAGCCCTGAAATCTATGAAAGGCAATGAGACGAGTTCAACTGATGACATGATCGGTTACTCTTTTGACATTACAAAGGTAGATCAGATCTTTGATCATCTGCTTAAAGATAAACATATTCGGCTACTTGACGGTCATAGGATTCCACCTGCCGCAGAGCTCAAGGATAAGAAGTACTGTAAATGGCACAACTCATATAGCCACACTCTTATAATTGTGTGGTCTTCATGAAGGCAATTCAAAAGGGCATTAAGAAGGGGAGGTTCAAGCTAGCCGATAAAAGCATAGCTAAAATATCTGTTGATACTGACCCCTTTCCCGCAATACCGATATCTATGGTATCCTTTGCTAAGCCAGATCAATCAAAGGATGTCAAGGGGAAACAACCGATGAAAAATATATGGGTCCCAAAGAAGCCCACTGGTAAGGAGGAGGCCACAAGGACCTCTGTGTTTGATCGGCTAGGCAGCCTACATGACATCTATGAGGACACGGACAGGAAGCCAACTGGAAGCAGTTTTCGTGGCCGCCTTTATAAGTAAGAGCACATTTCTCGGGAACCTCACAAACAGTACCCGAAATTCAAAAGAGACCCAACAAACCCCAAGCGCAGGCTTGGGGGGAAAGCATGGCTACCAGTTAATGAGAAGCCGAGTGTGCCCTAGATAAATGAGGAATCACTCCCCATAGCTAAATAGAGGGTGGCTGAGTTCAACATAAAAGAAGGTGTTTCTTTATATCGTATCACAGTGAGGGATGAAGGTCAGCTTAAACCCCAGATAATGATTAAGCCAATCGCCAATTAGAGGAAGGGAAGTGGTTCATCAATCAGGCTTCTGGAAAGAAAGAGGCATCACCGAGTATCGTATCCAGGACTCAGAAAAGAAGGATGCAGCGTACCAAAGTCTTGTGCAAGATGAAGCAAATATTGCACATGATATCTATTGCTAAGGAGGCCGATAAGCAGGAAATTCCTGAGTCTACCGTAGATGAGGCTATCGAGCGGGAATTCGGCTCAATCTCTTCAGATATAATGCTGCATGAATAAGAAGCCTTGGACCAACCAGAGCTGAATATACAGCCTGATGACAACTCGACAGAGGAACCTCGCCGGGAGACTACTATCCTGAAGGAATCCCCAGCCAAGACGGTTCCACAGATCGCGCAAAGGATCCAAGCCTTAGAACCTCAGTCGTTTCTTATATGGCTTCAGAAGATGGAAGATACTAACTTCTTGTCAACCGAATTGAATGAGGTGGGAGACTCCATCCTTGATTTATTTAAGCATGATTCAGCCGATGAGATTTGGGTAGCTATTGAAATGGTCAGCCTCATTCCATGTGAGTTCTGGGCAAACCGCTCTACGCTAGATAGCCTAGAAGGTGATGTGTGTGTGGAAGACACTGAATGGGTGACTATAGCCGATACCACGGCTAGGGACGCTTTGAGCACTGTATTTGGTTCACCTACGGAAGAGATAGTTAAACATATCAAACCCCTATATGTTAAGGCTTACATGAACGGCAAAGCTATCAACCGAGTGTTCGTCGACAATGGGGCTGTGCTGAATGTGATGTCACTGCTTACTTTGAAATCCCTCAACAAAACCAGGGAGGATCTCATCCCAACTAACATGAAAATGGCTAGCTTTATGGAGAGGTCTCTGAAGCTTTGGCGATTTTTGTAGCAAAAACCATTGTAGGTCCTAAAATGGTCAGATCTGCCTTCTTTGTAATAGATGGCAAGCCGTCATACGCTATTCTGTTGGGTAGAGACTGGATTCACACCAGTCGATGCCTTCCTTCTACCATGCATCAAAAACTCATTTTCAAGGAAGGAGACAAGATAGAAATCGTTCCAGCCGATGATAACCCATTTCAAGAAGAGGTTAAGAACTTGGAGGCTGACTTATATTCACCCTATGTGGCTCCCATAGTTGTCGCGGAGCAATACTGTCATGACCCAACCCAACGGGCCGCGACTAACTGCCCTAATGACGTCATTATCCTGACATGTCACACTTAATCTAACTAACACCTAATGAGTCTGAAATTCGGCAGCATAACGCTGCAATAACAACATATGCCAGGGTAGGCAAGCCGACAAAGCTACCTCTACCCCCGAATGTACTTGCCTCCTGAGGAATCACAACTAGCCAACACAATACAACAGGCAAGCCGACAAGGCTGCCACTAGATAATATCATATATACGGGACACTGACCACAGTACAATAGCATGACTGACCAAAACAGAGTTATAACCCTTGTATAAGTACAACCCACAACTGTCTATAAACCTCTATAAGAAGGACAACGACATATGATGGGACAGGGCCCCGCCGTGCCCCTAAATACAAGCATAAGTCTAAAAGAGGTTCGGTACCAAAATGACAAAGCTCTGGATCAAAGGAGCTTTGACTGTTGAGTAGGAACCTAGGCACGAGGTTCACCAAAACATGTACTGCGGGCATGAACGCGACCCAGGAAAGGGGGTCGATGCGAAATAATGTACTGAGTATGTAAAACATGAAGCTGTAAAAGAGATCATAAGTAGCCAACAGAAAATAGGAGATCAGTATAAAAATCAGGATCCAAATCCAACTGTGCCATAAATCATAAAAGTCAGTTGTGCCTTATAAAAATGAGAGTCAAGTCAAGAAAACATGAATGCCTGTCCATATATATATATATATATACCATAACTTGACCCACTAATGCGGAACTCGGTGGAATCATATCATAACCCGGCCCATGCTGGGACTCGGTAAAGTCATATCTCATCTATGGATCCATCCTACGTAATCCGGCCCTCTAGTGAGGGTCTCAGTGAAAAATGCAAGGCTGTGCACGAACGTAACCCGGCCCGGAACTCGGTGAGGTGAAGTAGTAACACTTAGCACGAGTAGATATCATGAGTAACCATATGCAAGTAAAAATTATCATTTGACTCTCAATAAAATCATTATAATAATGTCATAATAAACTCTTTGCTGAAAAATCATAGGCACTTCTCATAACAATCCTCTTTAGGAATTTAACTGTATAAGAATCAAGTACGTTCGCCGTACTTTCATTAAATCATGCCAAAAGAAAGAAGTAAGGGTTTCACATACCATTTAGACGAACTAATCCATCCAATATTAGAATATGCCTTGTTAGAGAACTTCAACCTATAATAATGGTAATACGTTCATTAATTCTATGGTTACTAGCATACTTTATATCGAATAACGACTTCTTATTCTATAAAAATTCGGGCAGCACTTCCCCCGTTTATACATGTTTCCACAACTTTCAAACGAGGCTAATAACATCAATAACCAAGTACCAATTAAGGGCACAACCAAAACATCAACAAAGGAGATTTACACACACACTTCTCATGTAAATTTAGCCTCTTAATCCACATTAAAACAGTCCACAAAAACAGTCCATGTTCCAACAATTTCATGCAAGTTCTTGGCCACAACATGTCATAATTCCATAACTCTTATCTTAATTCCTAAAATCCAATTTCGTATTTCAATACTTCCATATCACTAATTGCATGATGAAATTGAAAGGAAACATTGATATTTAGTTGGAATTAGTTATATGGAAGTATTGAAAAATGAAATTGGATTTTAGGAATTAAGATAAGAGTTATGGAATTATGACATGTTGTGGCCAAGAACTTGCATGAAATTGTTGGAACATGGACTGTTTTTGTGGACTGTTTTAATGTGGATTAAGAGGCTAAATTTACATGAGAAGTGGGTGTGTAAATCCCCTTTGTTGATATTTTGGTTGTGCCCTTAATTGGTACTTGGTTATTGATGTTATTAGCCTCGTTTGAAAGTTGTGGAAACATGTATAAACGGGGGAAGTGCTGCCCGAATTTTTATAGAATAAGAAGTCGTTATTCGATATAAAGTATGCTAGTAACCATAGAATTAATGAACGTATTACCATTATTATAGGTTGAAGTTCTCTAACGAGGCATATTCTAATATTGGTGGATTAGTTCGTCTAAAAGGTATGTGAAACCCTTACTTCTTTCTTTTGGCATGATTTAATGAAAGTACGGCGGACGTACTTGATTCTTATACAGTTAAATTCCTAAAGAGGATTGTTATGAGAAGTGCCTATGATTTTTCAGCAAAGAGTTTATTATGACATTATTATAATGATTTTATTGAGAGTCAAATGATAATTTTTACTTGCATATGGTTACTCATGATATCTACTCGTGCTAAGTGTTACTACTTCACCTCACCGAGTTCCGGGCCGGGTTACGTCAGGCACAAATTTTGCATTTTTCACTGAGACCCTCACTAGAGGGCCGGATTACGTAGGATGGATCCATAGATGAGATATGACTTTACCGAGTCCCAGCATGGGCCGGGTTATGATATGATTCCACCGAGTTCCGCATTAGTGGGCCGGGTTACGTTATAGGTATATATATATATATGGACAGGCATTCATGTTTTCTTGACTTGACTCTCATTTTTATAAGGCACAGCTGACTTTTATGATTTATGGCACAGTTGGATTTGGATCTTGATTTTTATACTGATCTCCTGTTTTCTGTTGGCTACTTATGATCTCTTTTACAGCTTCATGTTTTACATACTCAGTACATTATTTCGTACTGACCCCCTTTCCTCGGGGGGGCTGCGTTTCATGCCCGCAGGTACATGTTTTCAGTTTGGTGAATCTCAGGCCTAGGTTCCTACTCAGCAGGTTGGGAAGCTCCTTTGATCCAGAGCTTTGTCATTTTGGTACCGAACCTCTTTTAGACTTATGTTTGTATTTAGGGGCACGACGGGGCCCTGTCCCATCATATGTCGTTGTCCTTCTTATAGAGGTATGTAGACAGTTGTGGGTTGTACTTATATAAGGGTTATAACTCTGTTTTGGTCAGTCATGCTATTGTACTCTGTGTTGGGGTGTCCCGTGTATATATGATATTATCTAGTGGCAGCCTTGTCGGCTTGCCTGTTGTATTATGTTGGCTAGTTGTGACTCCTCAGGAGGCAGGTACATTCAGGGGTAGAGGTAGCCTTGTCAGCTTGCCTACCCTGGCATATGTTGTTATTGCAGCGTTATGCTGCCGGATTTCAGACTCATTAGGTGTTAGTTGGATTAAGTGTGACAGGTCAGGATAATGACGTCATTAGGGCAGTTAGTCGCGGCACGTTGGGTCGGGTCGTGACAAATACGAAGAAAGATCTTGGGAATACTGCAATCTTACTCCACAAGGTTTTGAAATAAAATAATTAGTCGTACCACGGCTTACCTTGGAAGAGTTAGATGATTGAGGAGACCCAAATCATACATCATTTGTGGCATCGGTTGACTGCTCTATGTTTTGAAAAAAGGATAGCTGAGGCATCACAGGTAAAGGACTACAACAGAGAACCAACATTGGCAACCGATGGCATTGAGTTGCCGATGGAACTTGAATCGCCCATAAGAAGGGTTATGCCTAGTTTTGAGTATCAGGATCCCTTGGAAGATATCAATTTGGGTATTGAGAAAGTCTCTCGGCTAATACATATTAGTGGTTTGCTGAAGGAGGATGATAAACAAAGCATAACAGCTATTCTACTACAGTATAAGGACTGTTTCACGTGGGATTATCATGAGATACCTGGGCTGATACATACTTTGGTAGAGCATAGATTGACAATTAAGGAGGGTTTCACACCTCATAAACAACCTCCCAGAAGATATCACCCTCAGCTGATGCCTCAAATTAAAGTCGAGATTGAACGACTGCTAAAGGTCGGGTTCATTAGAATGGCTAGGTATGTGGAATAGTTGGCAAACATTGTGCCAGTCAAGACGAATAATGGCATGGTTCGAGTATGTATTAACTATATGAAACTAAATCTAGCCACTCCGAAAGATGAATATGTTATGCCTATAGCCGACATGTTGGTCGATTCGGCAGCCGCCAATGGTGTGTTGACATTCATGGATGGATACTCCGGCTATAATTATATAGCAGTAGCTGAGGAGGACATTCAAAAGATTGCTTTTAGGTGTCCAGGAGCCTTGGGCATTTACGAGTGAGTAGTTATGCCGTTCGGTCTGAAGAATGTTGGTGCTACTTATCATAGGGCAATGAATACCATCTTCCATGATTTGATCGGCAATACTGTGGAGGTCTACATTGATGATGTGGTGGTGAGGTCTAAGGACTTCAAAGATCATTTAGCCGATCTTGAACAAGCACTAAAAAGAATGAGGATTCATAATCTAAAAATGAATCTAGCCAAGTGCATGTTCGGAGTATCGACTGGCAACTTCCTTGGCTTCTTGGTACATAAGAAAGGTATTGAGATAAATCATAACAAAGCCCGGGCACTAATGGAATCTGCACCACCCAGAACAAAGAAGGAGTTACAAAGCATGTTAGAGAAGATCAACTTCCTAAGGAGGTTCATATCTAATTTAGCCGGCAAAATGAAGGCTTTCTCATCTTTGCTTAAGCTTAAAGGGTCAAAAGAGCTAGTATGGGTCCCGAAACAGTAAGAGACATTTGACCAAATTAAAAAGGCCTTAGCAACTCCTCATGTGTTGGTACCTCCCATGTCAGGGAAACCGTTGAAGTTGTACATCTCGGATGTAGATTTGTCTATCGGTTGCCTATTAGCACATGATGCCGATGATGGAAATGAAAAGGCAGTTTACTACCTTAGCTGAATGCTCAATGAGGCTGAAACTAGATATACTCCTATAGAGAAGCTTTGTTTGTCCTTATTCTATACTTGTACAAAACTTAAACATTATTTAATGCCACATATGGTTCACGTTTTGTGCAAAATTGACATCGTCCGGTACTTATTGAATAGACCTATTTTACAAGGACGACTAATGAAATGGGAAATCAAGCTCACTGCGTTTTCTCTCGAGTATAGGCCACTCAGGGCTGTCAAAGGTCAGACGTTAGTCGATTTCTTAGCAGACCACCCTTGTGTAGATACGGAGGACCCATGTGCCCCCTCTACTGCGTGTATGGATGTCATCCCTTTGACACTAACTTTTGATGGGTCAAGAACCTGGAAAGGAGTCAGAGCCGAGATAACGATAACTAATCCTAGAGATAAAAATGGAGGTTCTCTTATCGGCTAGATTCTGAATTGACAAATAACCAAGATGAATACGATGCTCTCATCATGGGACTCAAACTCCTAGTCTCTATGAAGGCGAAGTCTATCAAGATTCGTGGAGACTCTCAGTTGGTTATCAAGCAGCTGGCTGGGGAATATGACTGCAAAGATCCAAATTTGTTGGCCCATTACAGAACGGCTAGCAGATTACTTAGTGGGTTCGCATCATCTACGCTAAGTTATGTTCCCAAGGGCATGGATATTGAGGCTAATGACTTAGCACAACAAGCTTATGTCTTTAGGAAGTCTCTACTCACTCTAGAATATGATGAGCTGCCAGTCGAAGTGCTAGCCATGGACTAAATCAACTTGTGGAAGCAAGTGTTAATTGGATTACTTAAAAGATCCTTCCACTTGCAAGGACCTTAAGGTTCAAAGGAGAGCCTTGAAGTATGTGCTCATTAATGACGATCTTTACAAAGGAGCGTAAGTGGAGTACTACTCAAGTGCATTGATAAGGCAGAGGCCTTAAGAGTCATGGGAGAAGTTCATGAAGGAATATGTGGATCACACAGAGCTGGGCCGACGATAAAGTGGTTGATTTATCGCCATGGTTATTATTGACCTACCATCACGGCCGATTGTTTTCAATATACAAAAGGGAGTGAAGAGTGTCAGATACATGGACCAATCCAATGGGCACCAGCTGAGTTGTTACACCCGATCGTGAAGCCCTAGCCTTTCAGATGGTGGGCTATGGACCTCATCGAAAAGATTCACCCGCAATCGGCTAAAGGACATAATTTCATTATTGTGGCTACCGATTAATTCACTAAATGGGTAGAGGCGCAACTGATGAAGAGGGTTCATCAGACATATGTCATTCAGTTTATCCAACACCAGATCATTTACAGATATGGTATTCTTGAGACGATTACAACTGATCAAGGGACTGTGTTCACTGGTTCTAAGGTAGCAGCCTTTGTAGAGACATTTAGTATCAAGATGATCATATCCTCGCCTTATTATGCACAGGAGAATGGACAAGCCAAAGGAGCTAATAAGCTTATTGTGGACATAATCAGTAAAAATATAGAGGGTAGACCGGCAGTATGGTATCTCACTTTGGATTAAGCTATTTGGGCAATCAGAAACTCTAAGTCTACAGTTACTGGGACAACACCTTATCGGCTAACTTATGGCCAAGATGCAGTGTTGCCCTTGGAGATTAATGTTAAGTCATTACGGGTGGCCAAACAGAATTCTTTAAGCTTAGAAGAATATCATCAGGCCATGCTAATTGAGTTATATTACCTAGATAAAGATCGACTGATGTCCCTAGAAAGAATCAAAGCTAGTAAAAGGAAAATGGCCAAATCATACAACAAACATGTCAAGCCTAAGAGGTTCGCCGAAGGAGACTTGGTTTGGAAAATTGTGTTGCCGCTTGAAATGAAATATCGTAAATTCAGCAAATGGTCGGCAAATTGGGAAGGACCCTTCATAGTAAGCCAACGGATTGCTGGCAACGCGTATCGACTAATAAATATGCATGATGAAGAGCTTGACAGAAACGTAAATGACAAATACTTAAAAAGGTATTACCCTTCAATTTGGGGTATGCATGAGTAAACAACAGCCACAGACCGACTGCCTGGTCATAAAAATAGACCCTTCGATTTGGGGTCAATAAAACTAGGAAGCCAAGTTCATTGGCGTTTCACTAGTTGGAGGTTGCGCTATATTATCAGTTACAGAAGTATCGGGATTAGCCGAATCTAGAGCTGTTTGGTCGTCTGTGGTAGCCACAGTTTCTTTTCCATCCTCAGCCGCACTAACGGCTACTACCTCATCCGCTCATACTTCTTCTAGGACTCCCCTTCCCGCACCCAATAAAGGCTCAGCCACTATAATTGATGGGGTCTCGATAAAAGCTTAAGTGTTGGCCATTAGAGTGTCTTATGGCTGTTGTTCCGCTTCTAACAATACCTCTTGAGTAACAGAAGCAGTGATGTCTTCGAATTGCAAGTCCATGAGGATGTCGACTGACAACTGAGCAACGGGATCAACTGGCAAATGAGTAATCATAACCGAAGAATAAGTTCCCTCATATACCACTTTGGAAAAACTAACATGGAGTGTTTGTGTTGCTTGAACAAGTCTATTTTTCCACGCAGACCGCTCATTCTCTAGTTGGGCCAGCCGTTCACTACCCGCTTTCTAATCCTATTCCCAAACTACATGTTGGTTACCGAGCTCCCGAATCTTGTTATCCAAATGAATGCCCTGCCGAAACAAAGAAGAGCGGGAGAAATCTCAAGCCTTAATAGTTGATTCCAAAGCGCATATAGCCAGAGTAATAGCCTTTATCTCCGCTTGGATCCTCTCCAAATCGGCTCGCAGTTTTGACAACTGGCAAGACATTCATTCGGCTGACATTCTGCTGCCTTTATGCATTCACCTTATTAAAAGAAGTCTGAATGTGGTTCTTCTCTTGCCGAAGAGACCCCAATGTTGCAGAGCAACAACCGCCTCATCATGGCTATCTTTGGCCATTTTGTGTAAAGCAAATAAGTCACTTAGAGCCAAAGCCATGTCATTATAGGCGGTTGCCAAAACTGGGGAATCATTCACTTCATTTGACAATCAGAACAGAGAAGCCCTCAAAGCATGAAACTCTTTTTTGCTGGTCCAGATTCCCCTGGCAAGAGACTCCTCAACTCGCTCTCGATGAATGCCAACATGAGAAGATGGTGAAGGTGCAATGTCGACTGAGCCAAAATATTACAAAAGCACGTCTTCAGGAATGATCTCGGTTGGCGCTTCTGAGTCATCAATTAGGTTGGTTTCAGTCGAGGGATTACCTCTAGCCATCTCCTGTACAGAAATGACAGGTTCAGAATAGAGGCAAGGGTTTGGAAATAGTGAAGGACCAAGCATAAGAGAAAGAATATACCTCTACAGCTACATCAACATAAAAATCTTCGGCTACCTTGACAGGAGAAATTTTGGCCTTGAGAACAGCCGATAATGGATCCTGCGGATGCGCGGAAGCATGAGCCAAAGAGGACAACCCTCCAATATAAAGATGGGCATCAAACGCTTTCTGCAATCATTTGCACCTTATTAGTGGTGGTCCCTGAAGGGCAAACAGAAAACATGAATATCGAAAGGTAGTCGATGCGAAGGTATTTAAGCCAGACAGGGGATATTCCTCGATTTCCTCCTCTTCCTCAGCAGAAACAGGAACTCTAGTTTTGTGAGACTCTTCCTCACTAGGATCTCGGATGACAACCCCCCCCCCACTTCGCCTGGTTGCTTGGGAATAGATTTCCTGGGTGACAGGGATTTGTTGTTAGAAGTGGTCTCCGGATCGACAAACGCTGGGGGTGGAGTTGTTGAAAGACGCATAAGAGATGTTAGCCGAAAATTCACAAGAATAATCTGGCCAACACATATGTAGAAAGAAATTTACCTTTTCTCTTCGTTTGCCGCAACCTGATAGAAGACCTTGAGGCAGAAGGTCTAGCCTATTTAAGGGGAGCAGTTCTCAAATGGGCCTCTTTCATCCACGGTTTAGAGGTTTCTTGGGTCTTATTTTTCTTTGACAGGACCAGCCGATCACAATAGACATCTAGAGGAGACTAGAAGAATTTTTCCTTGGCCGTGTTCCACCATTCGTCAAAAGCGATAGTAGTATTTGCTCTCGGGGGAAACGACTGCCAGTCAAATATAGCGAGCCTATCAAGATTGTGATTGGCTATTTTCCTTGCCTGTTTTGCATCAAGAATGTAGCGTTAAGTTGAACTAACAATACTGCAGTGACGTCATTGTATGTTCTGAGTAAGACCGAATTGCCTTACCACAAAGTTTGGCCGATAGGGCTCCGTAGTCAATTTATTATTCCTAGAAGTGAGATTCAAGCCACCCAATATATCCCTAGCCGTAAGAATACGCCCCCATGTTAAGGCCATAGTTCTCCACTGGGAGAATGTAAGGTTGTCATCGACTACTTGACGGACCCAATTGGGGGTGGCCCAACTTTTAAGGACCTATTGCCAATCTGTGTACTGGATAAATATGTCAACCGACATAGTATATAATTAAGTTAGTAGGGCACTTTTTCCACTTATTAAATGAGTATTAGAGATGGATTTGGTATATTTATATATATATATATATATATATATATATAGTTCTCAACCTTTTGTTCTTATAAAGAAATATTTTGGGAATTTAGTTATTAAATACTTAGTGGGGTTTACATGGGTCCTTTCTACAAAATTTTAGCCATTTATTTTTTAGAGTGTAGAATTGTATAATTCTCCTTGTCTGGAGTATTTTCATTAATGCAATATATATAGGTAGTTACAATTACAAATCTAAATGTATGAGAATATCTAGTTTACATAACTACACCCAATAATATAATTACAGAATATATGGAGAATCAATATATTCTCTATCACACCCCCGCAGTCGGAGGGGGAGGAGATCGGACGCTCAAACTGGATCTGAATTCAAGGAACAGTTGTCGAGGAAGCCCCTTAGTAAATATATATGTGTACTGATAGGAAGAAGGAACATGTAACACCCGAACATGACCCATAGCAACTTTCTCATGAACAAAATGAATGTCCATCTCAATATGCTTTGTTCGTTGATGTTAAACCGGATTATGAGACAAGTATACAACATATACATTATCACAATAAACAATAGATGTTTTACGTAAGGGGCAATGAAGCTCTAGAAGGAGGTTTCTGAGCCAATAATTTCAGCAACGACGTTCGTAACACCTCTATATTCTGCATAGATTGTCATTTTGCAGACCACGAAATGAGGTTATCACCCAAAAATACACAATAGCCAGAAGTAGATCGATGTGTGTCGGGATATCTGCCCCAATCGACGTCCGTATAAGATATCAACCTGGTCGGTGCAGATGGACAAAGATGCAATTCATAGTCAAGAGTACCCTTAATGTACCGAATGATACGTTTAAGAGCGGTAAAATGAGGCTCCGTGGGAGCATGCATGAACAAGAACACCCGTTGAACAACATAGGCAATATCGGGCCTAGTGAAGGTAAGATACCAAATTGCACTCGCAAGACTTCTATAAAGAGAAGGGTCAAGCATCGGATCCCCATCATTAGCGCTAAGCTTTGACTTTGTGTCGATTGGAGTAGGCATGATCTTGCAATTTACCATTTTAGCCTTGTATACAATCTCATCTGCATACTTACGTTGACATAGAAACATTTTATGTTCGGATCTAGTCACGGAAATCACAAGAAATAGCTTAATTTACCCAAGTCCGTCTTGAAAAATTCATATTTGAGTAGTGTAATGATCTCGTTTTTCAACATATCATATGAGGCAGTCAAGATAATGTCATCCACATAAAGAAAAAGATATGCAGTATCATTACCTCGATGAAAAATGAAAAGTGAATTATCACTTTTGTTGCATATGAAACCGATCTGCATAATGTAGTTGGAAAAGCGCTCATACCAAGCCCGAGGGGCTTGTTTCAAGCCATAGAGGGACTTTTAAAGATCCAATACATGCCGAGGTGCCGAGGGATGCACAAAGCCAGGTGGTTGATGCATATAGATAGTTTCTTTCAAGTCACCATGTAAGAACACATTTTTCATATCAAGTTGATGAATCAGCCAGTTCTTCCCCATAGCAATGCTCAAAACAGTACGAATGGTGGCTGGTTTAACCACTAGACTAAAAGTCTCACCACAATCAACCTCTTTTTTATCCCGTTCCATTTACCATAAGTCTCGCCTTATGGCATTCAAGTTCACTGATATCCTTAAATTTGTGATGATATAGCCACATACAACAGATCACATTGACCCCCTCTAGTTTCGAGACAAGATCCCAAGTGTGTTGAGCAGTGAGTGCATCAAATTCCTCATTCATCGCCGCATTCTAATTCGAGTCAAGCTTGGCTAATTTTGGGGTTTTAGGTAGAGGTGAGATAGTTTGAGTTGTTAGGTTAAAGTGGACTTTTGGCCTAAAAATCTCGTGATAGGCACGAGTTTCCATATGGTATGTAGGAATGAGGACCGGACGGGTGATATTTTGGGGAATAGGGTTGGGCTGTATCCGATCTGGGCTCGAAGAATGGAGGTCAGACGAAGGCAAGGAGGTGGTCGATGTGGGCAATGGGTCGATCGATGTGGGCTGCTAGTTGTGGGTTGGCAGTGTAGTGGAAGGAGGCAGAGGGTCGGTCGATGTGGGCTGCTGGCTGTGGGCTGGCAATGCAGAAGAAGAGGGTTGGGAGTTGGGCTCATGGGGTTGGGCCTAACTAACAGGCCCATGTAAGAAATTTCGAAGGAGAGGGGAAATCTGAATTGTCAAGGAAGTCATAGTTAGTGACTTGTGATTTTCGAACATTTGCCAATGGAAAGATGTGCTCCGCAAATATGACATGGCGAGAGACTAGGATTTTATATGTGGATAAATCATAGCATAAGTACCCCTTATGATTCGAATGGAACCCCAAGAAAATGCAAGGAGTAGTCCTAGGTGCTAATTTGTGAGGAGCCGTGGAGGCGAGATTCGGGTAACATAGACAACCAAAAATCCGAAGGTGACCATAGGATGGAATCCGATGGAATAGAATTTTGGTAGGAGTTTTATTTTCAAGAGTACGTATTGGTAATCTATTAAGAATGTATGCTACCATGTGTAATGCGTAGACCCAAAAGAGATGGGGAAGAGAAGCATAAAAGAGTATAGTACAGATCATATTGTTAATGGTGTGAAGGATTCTTTCGGCTTTACCATTTTGAGGTGAGGTATGGGGGCAAGAGAATTGAAATATCATGCCATTGTCCGCACAAAATTTATAAAAGTGGGAATTGTCAAACTCACGTAAACATTGTCACATTGAGACGATTTTATGTCCTTCTCAAACTGTGTTTTAACATATGCTCAAAATTTAAGAAAAATGGAGTAAACTTGGGACTTATATTTGAGAAGATAATCTTAAAGTAAATGAGAGAAATCATCTAATAATACCAAATAATACTTATGACTCAGTTTGCTAGTATAGGAGATGTCCATAAATCCGCATAAATAATATCAAATGGAGAAAAAGTAACACTGAAAAATGACTTAAAGGGAAGTCTAAAATGCTTCCCTAAAGGACAAGAATAACAGTCGTGGGTAAATTTCCCATTATTACATTGAATCAAGTTTTGACTTCTAAGAAAGTTAAAAATTGGTGCTCTTGGGTGCCCAAGTCTACTATGCCAAGTTGATGGAGATATTATAGCTAGAGATGTATGTGGATTGACACTTGCAGCGGAATTGGATGAGAAAGGATATAGGTCCCCCACATTATTGCATCTCGTAAGAGTTGTCCCCACACGTAGGTCCTTCACATAAAAACCAAAAGGGTCAAACTCAATAGATACAGAATTGTCACTAGCAAATTTCCTAACAGAAATTAAGTTTTTAATAATGTTAGGATAATAGAGGACATTTTGAGGGGAAATAGAGGGTTATGTGGTGGTGTTTGAGTGGTGTCATAGCCTTGAATTGGAATGCGATTGCAATTTTTGACCAAAATAAATTGAGAATTTTTCAAATTAAATAGTTAAGGAAGATAATCGGAGTTACGAATGAGGTGGGATGTGGCGCCCGTACCCATGTACTAGGAATCATTGGGCTACGGTAAATTCGTAGTGATGTAGGCGTGGCCCAGTTTGGTAGGAGTCAGATGGCCGTATGGTTGTTGTTGTTGTTAGGCCACCGAGAAGTGGGTCTGTTGTGTTTGTCCCGTCTATCGTGGGCCTGGAGGGGGACCTAGTATGTTAGGCTGCTGACATTGGCCAGAGTATTGGGCCGATACTATTGGGTAAAGGCATTGGGGAGAGACCTAGTTTCCGAAAATTGACCATGCTAGTGGGCTGGCCCACTAAGAGGGGTATTAGGCCTACTGCGTTTGTCCACTAGAATTAGACCATCCTCCACGTCCTCTTCTTTTGCTTCCACACCCATTGCCGCAACCTCAGGCCCTTCCGCCACCTCGGCCACCCCACTGTTGTTGATTGTCCTCGTGTTGTGGTGGTCCAGCGGGTGTAGTAGTGGTCGCCGATGCATCAACCACCAACGCCTTCTGATTATGCTCGTCATGTTTGCCACATCTAGTCTCTTCCAATATATATTGTGATCGAGCCTTGTTGAAACTAGGGAGGAGATCGGCTTATTGGATCATCGTCGCAAGTGTATCATACTCACCATTTGGCAAACCATTAATTAGTTGCAAAACCATCTTTGTTTCTGAAATCGAAGTGCCCACATTAGATAATTGATATGCATCTAATTTTAATTGTATACAATAGTCGAACATATTAGAAAAGGTCTCAAGGCGGGTGTTATTAAATTATTCCTCCAGATACATGGCACGTGTATGTTTATTGTCTTGAAAGATTTCCTCTAGCCTTATCCATAATTCGTGAGCCGAAGCACCTGTCTTCATAATAGTATGAAGTAGATCCTTGGATATGGTGCCATAAATCCATTATTTGATGATTGTATCAAGTCTTTTCCACTTCTGGTTGTCAATGTCGGGTGAACGTGATATGGTGGCATCGATGTGATCAAGAACGTTGTAGGCACAAACATGTATTTGAAATAATTCAACCCACGATGAGTATTGTCCATCCTCTTGATCAAGAACCAAAGGGATACAGTTTTTTATATTCATCACGGTAAAAGCTGGATGAAAGGTGTTAGGAGGATGAGGGATGAGGAGGATGTGTGACATCATAGGTGGAGGAGGAGGATTTGGTATAAACCATGTGGTCGTCGGATGCAAGAAAAAAGAGGGGGGCTGGTTTAGGGTTAGGGTTAGGGAGAGGATTAGGGTTTGGCTTCTGATACCATGTAGAATTGTAATTCTCCTTGTCTGGAGTATTCTCATTAATGCAATATATATATATGTGTGTGTGTGTGTGTGTGTAGTTACAATTACAAACCTAAATGTATGAGAATATCTAGTTTACATAATTACACCCAATAATATAATTACAGAATATATGGAGAATCAATATATTCTCTATCAGGGAGAACGCAGTAGCACATTTGTTGCTTTATACACAATCGTTGAATTCTGTTGGTGTTCATTCAAGGTGGATTTTGTTGAGTTGTTGAGACTTGCGGAATTATTGTTAGCTAGAAAATCAGCCAAGGATTAGACGTCTAACGGAAGGATTGACTTATTATAGTCATTCATAGACAAATTCAAGGTATGTAAGGTTATTCCTTGACTCGAGATTACGGCATGGCGTGCGTTACTTGTTTCCTATGTGGATTATGCATCTTAAAGCTTATAAGTGTAGTAATCCCGTGTGTTGGACCTTATGAATCTCTTAAGAAACGTTATATGTGCATACTCAGTTGTCACTCAAGTGTATTACTCTTATAAGTTGAGTTTTGAGTCATTACGATAGCAATGGAGTTTCCTCTAAGCGGAAGGATATTGATAGGTTTTAAAGTAGGATTAAAGAGGTTATATAACGTTACTTAAGTGAATGATATTATATGGCTAATGTGTAATTAAACATTACGAGGTGTAGAGCGCAAAGTAAGACAAATCGTAGTAATGGTACTCAGGTTATCTCCATTGGGTCGTAAGCGTCCTTTTAGGATAAATCATGTTAATGTAAATATGTATGAGTCACTACGAGAGTACAGCGATCCCGGAGGTTAAATCACAAGTTGAAGGTATCAAATGAGAACCATAGAAACATAAGTGTGTACGTTCTTATCGTATCTCTTGACGTGAAGTCAAATCATATGTCATTTCCCCTTTATGAGTTCCTCGATATAAGGAAGGTGGTCTTCTACTTGTATTTGGTTATCACCTACAAAGGATTATGTGTCTATTGAATCACCTCTTGTGCGGTTGTCAAGAAATCTATTGGCCTAGCAAGGGAGTCAAACTTCGTCCCTTGAGTAACTTGTATGTTCTAAGTGTGTGAAGTGAACCTATTCCATAAGTACACGAACTCTTAAGAATCATGTGAAGTGTTGCCATAGGCAAATGAATAAAGATCCTCAGAACGAAGAATGAATTCACATTTATGTATATGTTGTACAAGCACGGTCATTTCCATTGCATGTTGCATATTGCATATTGCATATTCACATGTTGCCTGCCTTGGAGAGACTATGAAATGCACAGGTCCACAATTATTCATAAATTGTATGCCATGTGTACACCTCGTACCTTCGAGCTAAGGTTTAAACCATACAATGAAAACATAATAGAACCAATATGAAGATTTTAGGAAGTGTTTTGAAAACTAATCAAGTTAAAAGAAGAGTCTTTGGGCAAAGCATATTCGGAAGCTACTCTACGGGCTATATTTTCAAATGAGTGTGCACAAGACCTCACTTCAAGCGAGTATTAGAAATATTTTATAAGGAATTCGGGAAAATATCCTTCACGAAAGTTGTATCCCTTTGAAATACCTTTCCATCTATATATTGTGGAGCTTCAAAAAATCTCTGTTCTAGGAGGTATGACCATTTTACTGAGACACTATCAGTACCATAAAAATGTGAAAATTCGTCTAAGTGTAAAATGGATAGGGGAGCTCGCCCGGTGAATCCTAGAGCGAGACAACACCTCACTATAGACCTCGCCCAGCAAGGTGGGACGTCCAAAATGTATTTTTTGTCAAAAATTCATCTAAGTGTAAAGTGGACAGGGGAGCTCTCCCGATGTAGCCCAGAGCGAGACAACACCTCGCTCAGCGAGAAGGGGGTCCAAAATTCTCATCCTTTAAATATAACACTTAGTCTGAAAAATTATTCACCAACTCGTCCAACCTCATAGAAAACCCTATCAAGCACGTTTTTCTCCCCTCTCGACCCCCACAACATGGTAAGTTCGCTCCTAACGATTCCTTAGAAATTATAGCATTAAATCATGATTAGTAACAAGATTCTCTAACTAAAACATAAGATTAAAAATGATATCCTTCACAAGCGATTCGAGCTAAGGTTTGGAGCATCCTTCGTCAAAAATTAACATAGTTCGTTGCTAGGAGTGATTACATGTATGTAGAGCTTCTATCCACATGTGGGAACATCATTGTTCTTCCCCACGCCACGTTTATCCATGAAACATGAAATTCCACAAGATTAGGATTTTTATTCTAAGTTCATGATAACCCTAACTACATGTATTATTGTATGTCATGTCTATATTATCAATTTGTTAATTATATTCATGTATATCATTAAGGTTGTCATGAACCGGTATGTAATCCATGTATGCTCGTGTTATTGACGAGCGCAAAATACAGTATAATTTAAGCGCTTCGCTAGTCAAAGATAGTATAGTTTAAATCGTCTCCATAGGGATTGGTACAAACAATTACTCAAACAAAAAATTGCTAAGTATTATTCAGGGGATCAGAACTTGAAGTTGTTGTGGTTATAAACCAAGATTATCGACTACAAAAGTAATTAAAAATAATTGACAACAAAAGCAAATGTTACTATTAATATGAGAAGTAAGGTATTAAACAAGACAAATGCACAATTTTAGCAATTACCTCCGATTCATTTTATCATTCTCTTCTAAATTTTATTGAGTCTTTCAAATTTAATAAGTAATTAGTTTTACTCAAGAGTCTAATAAATCACCTCCGATTGTTTATTCAGATTCCCCAAATTAAACTAATACAAGCCCCGGGAATATTTAAAAACTATGGATAGAAGTAGATCCTCGGACGACTTCTCATGATTATTGTCAGCTTATAACCCTAGATAAATTATTGAAGAGTCTCTTCTGATTACTCAACAGAATCATTCAATCAAGAGCTAAATCAGATTTATATTAAGATAATTTACAAAACACGTCTTCTTGCGATTGAAGCATTCAAGAATATCTCCACAATCAAGTAAAACTACTATCCATGAGTTCAAGACTAGTGAAAGCCCTGTGAACATATGCAAGAAAACATTAAGGGTTTAGTCTAAAGAAAAACGTCTCTCGAATATTTTCCTCTCTTGTTTCAACCAATAATTAAGGAAGCTCTTTCGATTACTTAGAAGAATCACCAATTAAAACCAAAAAAGATAATGCAGATATATTCACCAAACTATTCCTCTTTCGATTAAATAAAATAGTAAATAACTCTGCAATTCAATTCAACACTTCATTAACGAACTCAAGCAATAAAACAAGAATCGAATCTAAAAACGCCAATCAATACATCATGTCTGTCAAAACCCTATAAGAAAATTACTCCATAATAGAATAAAAGAAGATAGAAGAAATAGAATTGAAAACATTACAATCAAAGATTGAACCAAACTTTCGTATTGAATCGAATAATGATAGAAAGTAATGAATTCAGCCGTCAAATCCTCTTCTACGCTCCTCCAATGCTCCCTAGGTAAAAAGTCATTTCAAAATCGTGTGTTTTAGATATTTAAACTCTCCAAAAATAGGCCCGGATCGAAATACCCTTTTAAAATTTGAAATAAAAATCACCGGCAGCAAAATGCACTACTGCGACGCGGGCTGCCTATCACAGTGCGCCGCGACTATGCAAAAGTTTTGAAAGTTTGCTTCTGCCAAAGTTTTTCAACTACCTTCAATTATCCTTTGGTGTAATCATGACACCAATCCTCTCCTAATCATTTGAGCCACCTTTATCATTCCACAATTATGAAGTAATCATTAGGCACTTTATTTGTTCAAATAATGTCACTCTATCTTCCAATTCCTCCCGTGCACAGTAGTGGCTCCCTTGCCTCAATTTCTTAGCTTTTTAAATATCCACCTTCGGTCTTTGAACCCCGAACTCAATTCCACTTCATCCGTTAGATTTCTACTCAGGCTTCGAAGTCCTATATCATACTTTTAAGCTCCAAGAATGTTTGTTTGATCAGAATCACATCAATAGCGCACGGGTCAATCTTGCTACGTCGTTCATTTTATTTCCTTTTTTTCACATGTATACTCGGTCCTCGAATCCCAAACTTGATCTCGATTTATTCGTTGGCTTTCTACTCAGACTTTAAAGTGCCAAAACTTTCATTTAAGATCCAAAAGTGCTCGTTTGTTCGGAAACAAGTTCTACACAAGAAAATACACGTAATAAGTATAAAATACTAATATATATCTCAAATACGATTAAAGTGTAGCAAATAAAAGGTGAATTATAGCTAAAATATGTATTTCTAGACTACCATCAGTTATATTTTCCATGAGCTCTCAAATATCAGCTATAAACTCATATTGTTTCACTCTAGAAATTTTTACATGTTTTCATGCCTCAAGAATTATATACATATACTTATACAGATTTTCATGAAAAGTTATAGTATGTATACATGTTATAAACTATATTATGAATCATGTTTTGAAAACCATGGGCGTAGATGCCACTATTATTCATGTTCATGTTTTTGGGAGTAGCATAGGTTTACCGAGAAGGTTCAGATAACCTGAAACTATGTATGCTAGCGTAGGGTAAGGATCGCTCCGCCCAGAGGACGATACCTTCAGACTATTGATTGATCCTTTCATGTCATATTCATGACACATACCCTGGCAAGGTATACGATTGCTCTGCTGGTCAGGCCAGGTACCAGACTCCACGTACTTATATGGTGATTTCATGTTGTCGATTATACTAAGGCTCTCCCACTTAAAAATATTTTACTCATTTACAGCTTAATCATGCAGATCATAATCATATCTAGGTTTCTATTTCAGATTATAATTCACAGTATTTCAGATTACAGTTTACAGTTCACAACTGTAGTTTACAGTCTACATTTACAGTTTCATATTACTTCATGTATCCATGTTATTGATTTGGGCTTCTCATTCTCCGAGCACCCTACTTACTACTCTTTCATTTAGTTGCTTTACATACAAATAAAATTCAAATGTATTGACGTTCTTTTTTCCCGGGGCCTACACTTCACGGTGCAGGTACGGAGTTTCAGGACGACGGATCAGTTCGCTAGGATTTCTACAGTATCAACTATTGGTTAGCCCCATCTCATTCGGGGTGTTAGTGCATTTATTTTACATGTCATGTCATGCAATAAAGGTTTGCCAGGGCCTTGTCCAGGTAAACAGTTTTTAGCAGTCACACTCATGTTTAAAAGATTTCATAGACTAGTTTAGCATGTCATGTCCGATGTCCAGAATTTAGACTTATTATGTTTTCAGATTATTCCACAAATCATATTTTCAGACTATATTTTTACTATCATGTTTTACATATTTTAAATCATTACTATTGCATGCTTTTGATGCCCATGTTGATTCAGCAAGTCATGTGGTTCGCTCGGTCACATGCAGTCAGGCACCGTGTGTTGTGTTTCACCTAGGCCATGGTTCGGGGCGTGACACCCTGTGAACGGACTATGAAACACATAGGAGCACAATGAAGGTTGATTATAGATGGTTTAATGATAAAACTAGGGCTGGCCAGTGGGCCGGGCTCGGGTCTGGTGGGGTCGGGGTCGGGGTGGGATGTGAGAAGGGGTCGGGGTCGGGTCTGGCGGGGTCTGGCGGGGTCAGGTCTGGCGGGACTTGCTCCAGTCCCGCCCCGATCCAGATCCCATCGGTATCGGGGCGGGGCGGGGTCGGGCTCGGGGCGGGGTCCGGCGGGTTTTCCTTTTTTTAAAAAAAAATAAATAAAAATAACATATGTATAAAAAAAACTCAATAAACAAAACAAGATAGTGTAATAAAAACATCCCAAGACTGTTTTTGTGTCTCTTATATTATTTAATAGACATATGATTTTTTTGTAATACAAAATTACAAATACAATTGTCTAAAATCTAAATTGCAACTTTGTGGTGTTGTCCAAAAGTTGCAAATTACATAATAAAATTGCAATTAAAAAAATTACATTCTCAAAAAAACCTGTTCTAATTGCTTGATGATTTCCTGTGGTTCTTCGGTTGGAATTGGTATTTGTTGGTCAAATTGATCCACGTCGCTTCCACTACCTTCGGTTAAGATTTCATTGTAGTTTTCATCTTCTTCTTCGTTGATCTCCGGTTGACCGCACCTTCTCCGCTCCGCTCGTATCCAATCTCTGAATAATACTGCAATTTCCAAGCTGTCTCCGGCTAATGAGTGTCTGTGGTCTCCTATTTGATATCTGCCGGCAGAAAAAGCGCTTTCAGACGCAGTTGATGACACTTGAATGTTCAAAACATCTCGGGCCATCAATGAAAGTGTCGGAAAGGTCTTCTCATTCCCCTTCAGTATTTCAGCAAGTTTTCATGTCCATCTTCATTGATAACTTCTTGATACGGTACAGAACCCTGCAAAATAAAAATATCCAACTCGCTAATTTGGTTAGTAGTAGAGGTACGACCGCACATTCTATTTCTGAGGCTTTCAATACTAGCCGCAGAAACAGCATGTCTTTTGTGAGGTTGTGTTGAAGATGAAGAAGATGGTATGGAAGCCGGTAAGTTACTAGCATTTTCTTGTTGATAAAATCTATATATTTTTTTGCATTGGTGTTCTACGCTAGACAACACTTCTTCTTTAGTTTGACTTTGTTCAATAGGTGGTGGGTGATTTAGATTTTTGGGACTTGGAGGTGGTAGTACTTCTATACAATCGTAAATAGTTTCAATTAGTGATTTAGTACCGTCTATTTTAATAGTAGGATTTAATACAGAACCAATAATATAAAAAGTGGGAATAGGAATAAAATATTTTTTTTATTTTGACAAATATTTTTTTAATAGCTGCCTTATAAGCTGGTTTTTTCTATATATTCACTAAGTAATAAAAATATTACAGTTATATAAAACAACATAGTTGAAATAGTAGGATAATATATACCAGAAAATTCTTTTGTTGCTTCAAAAAATTTCTCTAAAAATATAATAAGTTCGGAAATTTTTACCCAATCACTATCTAAAATCATATCAGCTGGATTTTTATTATGAGAGTTAAAAAATAAAGTTATAGGTATTCTATAGTCATAAGCAACAAGTAGTTGCTCGTATAAAGAATTCCACCTAGTGCACACTTCTTGTGGAATTTTTCTATAAGGTAGTCTACAATCGTGACAAGTTTTTTTATATTCTTTTCTACGTTGTACTTTATTACTTTTAAAAATAAAGTTTATAGAAAATTGTATTTTACTAAGAATGTCTTCAAAAAGTGATAGACCATCCTTTACAATTAAGTTATATATATGGCACGCGCATTTTATATGAAAATGATCTGGAAAAGATGGAGTTAAACTATTTTTTAAAATTGTAATTGCGTAATTGTTAGAAGAAACGTTATCTAATGTAATAGTCATAATTTTATCGGTTATTCCGTAATAATGGCACACTTGATAAATATTATCTGCAATAAAAGTACCAGTGTGCCTATCATCTATATATCTATACGCTAAAATACGTTTTTGCATAGACCATTTATAATCTATCCAATGACAAGTTACAGTTAAATAATCATGGCCGTTAGTACTACGACCTATATCAGACGTGATAGATACTTTGCCATTAAAATGATATAATGAAAAACGTACATATTGTTGATATTCATGCGCGAATTTAAATACATCTCTCTTAACAATTGATCTAGGAAAACCGTTAAAAGCAGGATTATATATATCTCTAATGTAATGAATAAAACCGGGAGATGAAGGAAATGAAAAAGGCAAACCCTCCACAAAGAACTAATTTTGATATTGCTTCCTATCTCTATGTTTATTGTATTTAGAGCCTACAATTCCCCCGTCATAGGGTTAATTTGACCACAGACTTGATCAGGACAAGATGTCGATATGTGAACCTTGTCCCGATGGAGCGGGCGTTTGCGCACCCGATTTTGAAGCCTGGTATTGGGCATACCTAGCTGGATGAGTACTTACTACGTGTCTAATTAAACCCCCCGTCCCACCATGACCTTTTCCAGTTTTAAATTTTAAAATATTTTTACAAATTTTACATATAGCTACTTGATTCTCTACGTCCCTATCAAAAAATGTCCATGCATCTGATTTTAATGGTCGTTTTGCTGGACCTCGTCTCATACTAGGGGGAATATGAGGTATTTGAGTTGAAGGTGCACTAGTGGGTGTGTTGTCATCAACATTAGTGGGTGTATCATCTAGATCATCGTCTAAATTAAAGTCTTCTTGAGTTCCAGAAAATAGCTCCTGGTCTAAATCTAATGGTATTGTAGGAAAATGTTGAGTATCAACAAAATCATCCTGTGTAGGAATAAGATGACTAGAAGAAGTACCCTTGCCCTGGTTGTCCCTACTAGAAGAAGCACCATTACCCTTACCCTTAAATATACCTTTTAATCCTTCCATTTTAATTATGATAATAAATAATTAAAGACAATAAAATTAAGTGCGCTAAATAAAATAAACAGACAATAATAATTTAATGAAGGAACGAATGTACCAAACGCCGACGTAATGTCGACGTGTAATCGAGAGGTTGAAAATTGAAACTTTGCTCGATGGAAGATCCTCAAGCTAGTTGCCAACTTCACTCCCAATTCCCAAATGAATAAATAAAATTGAATATTTAGTAAACAATGTAGACTTGTAGAGAGAGATATTGAGAGATTAGAGAGATTGTAGGAAGATTTGTGATAAAGATGAAGAGAAAATTAGTTATTTATAGTTGGAAAATTGGGTTAAAGTGTAAATATAATAACTTATGGGTTAAAAATAAATATTAAGGGGTAGGGGGGGAAGGCCTAAAATGGTCGTTGGCCAACGACCAAAATCTAAAATGGTCGTTGGTGCAACGACCATATTTGCAAAGGGGGGGACAAAGGGCGGGGTCGGGCTCGGGATGGGAACGGGGCGGGGCGAGGTCGGGTCGGGCGGGCCTGGGGCTGGCTCGGGTCTCGCGGGACGAGACATTGTCCCGTCCCGAGTTCGAGGCCCGCCAACGTATTTTTTTTAGCGAAGTCGGGGCGGGACCGGGGCGGGGTCGGGACGGGGTCGGGCCTTCCCGGCCCACTGGCCACCCTTAGATAAAACACATAGTTGCCCAGATAAGGTGGGCCCTATGGATGGTCTATGAACTGCATAGGTGCCACCTCACGATCAGCTATACGTACATAAGTGCATTGATGTTATATGTTGCATTCCATTTGGCCTTGTATGGCATACATATTTTATAGGAAGTAAGGAAATAATCTAATGAATAATTATCCTAAGTATTACAGTGAACGATCTCATAACGTCGCTCCACATAGCAATCCAAAGGTACCATCAGAAAGACTCTAAAGAAGATTCAGAAAGACAAAAGTCCAGTAAGACTTAATAAGTGTTGTTATATGATGTATCAGAACCTTCAGTTGTATTTGGTTGATTACATTTTAGTTGTCGCTTCTTTTAGCTTCAGTTTTTGTATATATTTCATGTATGCCTTACGTACTCGGTACAATCTTTATGTACTGAGGTCCCTTGGCCGGGGGTACTGCATTTGTTTATGTTTCACATTGCAGGTCCAGGTATACAAAATGTCAGGCATTCTCTCTAGATGGCACAGACGTTCAGCGAGATGGTGTACGCTTCACTTCTTTCTGAGCTAAGTCAAGTCTAGTACTTGCATGTATAGTGACTACGGGTAAGTCGGGGGCCTGTCCCGATATATGTGTCAGTTGTTCAGCATTAGACATTCGTAGAGGCTTCATAGACTAGACTAGTGGGGTGTGTGTGGTTGCATGTCAAGGGCCTGCGGCCACACTTATATATAGAAATCATTTGTATAGTTCATTTGTCTCTCCAGTTATATAAGTTCTATATGTTCATAATAGTTGCATGTAAAGCATAGTTCGTCCAGTTCGGGTTTTGAAAACTATAAAGATACTAATGCAAACAAATATATACCAATGTATTAGATGGATAATGACCAATGTATACCAATACACATGTATACCAATTTATTAGGTGAATACGGACCAATGGATAACAATGAAAATAAATGTATACAAATTTGTTAGGTTAATACGAACCTATGTATACCAATGCAAAATTATAAAGATACTAATGCAAACAAATGTATACTAATCTATTAGATGAATAGCGATCAATTATATCAATACAAATATATACCAATTTATTAGGTGAATATGGACAAATGTATACCAATGCAAACAAATGTATACAAATTTGTTAAGTGAATATGAACTAATGTATACCAGTGCAAAATTATAAAGAAATTAATGCAAGTAAATATATACCAATTTATTAGACGAATACATACCAATGTAATAAGTGGCATACACATGATTTTTCGCCAGCGGTGTCAAATTTAAAAGGAGAAATAGTAAATAAATAAATATATCACCATATGAAAAAAAGAAAAAAATATAAATAAATACAATTCGTGTACATTACTATAACTTTTCTACAAAAAAATAAAATACTACGATAACTTTTCTCCATGATTTTTTTTAAAATGTATTATAATAATACTAAATACTTAATCAATTTTATTTCGTAAATTGTTCTTAATTAATTTCATTGGCGAGAAAAAAAATATAAAAAAGTCTGACTAGGGAAACATCTTGTCTAACTTAATTGTTGTTGCAACATTAACAAATATAAATTTGAATTAATTGGTTTTAATCTAGTTTTTGTAAAAATGAAGAATTAAATTAGATTTTCTCTCCTATTTACTACGGCGGCGAAGAATCAAATTTTTCGCAGGAATATCCACAATAGATTCAGTGCGCTTGACAAGATCTCATTCTTTAATAGCAGTATCACTACCAAAGAGAACAATCCCTACATTCTCATTCTCAAGATTCAAGGCTATTCCTTTCACACCGCTGACAAATTCCACTATTTCCCCAGCTTGAATCTCGTTCAATCCATAAACACATGCAATCCCATCTCCAACTACGACCAATCGACCAATTTCATCCACTTGAAAATTTGTGTAAAAGTTGCTAATTCAGAATGCTCTTATGTGTAGGATTCAATTCTGGTATAAAGAGCTTCTTCAATAATTCCAATTCCTAGAAAGCCTAGAAGTACTCTTCCTCTGGTGGACCCAGACTCTCCCTTATTAGGCTTCTGAGTTCATACCAGATCCATGCCTCTCTAATTTTTTTGTTTTCTTTATTTGATTTGAATTTTCTTTGGAGACTTAGATTCAAATTTAATGTGTCTCACAATCGAGAAAAACTTTTGTATGGAACAGACATATGAATATGCGTGCCATCAGTAATGGGACGGTCGAGATGGAGCCAATAAAAAAAAGTTTGATTCCATCTATAAGTCGATTTTCTTCCCTATGAGTGAAAGTCTCAATAAGAATGCTAGGTTTTTTAAACTAGGGTCAATGTGAGAAGGCCGACAAAGTGGTTAAACTGTCATCGCATCGGTTGGAACCTAAAGGTTAGCTAGTCAGACTAGTAGGGGCCTATCTGGAGACATACTGAAAACAGATTCCATCGGAACAATTATTTATTCCACTTCAGGGTTCCTCGTCTTTTTAAAAAAAAAGAATAAAAAAAAGGGGAGGGTGTGGGGAGAAATGACAAGAAGATATTGGAACATAAATTTGAAAGAGATGATGGAGGCATGGATTTATTTGGCAAAGGAAAGTCAAGAGAAATGGTGGTAGCTATTCTAGCAAGTCTTCTGTGGAGGAGTAGCACTAGGCTAGTAACTTATTAGACTAGTCTCGATTCCTCAAGGTTGTACGAACTGTAATAGTAGTTGAAAAACCTCTCGTCCCGAGTGGGCTTAAGCCATTCCTTTACTGGAGGGCAGGGGTTCGAACCTGAACATTTATCATTTTGTATATGAGGTGAAAAACTTTTATAAAAATAAATTTCGCTGCCTAGGTTTGAACTTGAATCCTCAACTGAGGAGTTGAAGCAATTAACCAGTTGAGCCACACAACCCTTTATATCAAATAGTGTCACTTTAATTATTATAGCCTTATATTTTCTTCTGCCTTTTAATAATATACACATATTTAGTAAAAAAGATCGATGAAATAGTGACACGTGACACCCCTCGGCCTAATGTGGATCCGCCCCTGAATGTATACCAATACAAATGTATATTAATTTATTAGGTGACTACGGATTAATGTATACCAATATGTACATGTCAATTTCCCAAGAAAGAATATCCTTGTAAGACAAATCATTGAACAAGCTTTTCTTATCAAAGTTGTAGACCTTATCGATTGGCATTCACCAACTTTTAAGTTCCTTCAAAATTTTTTGTATGGTTGTTGATTTTGTTAATCGGTCTTCTTCTTGAAATCGTCAAGATGGTGTTTGCACAGCAAGATAAATCATATCGAAATATAAATTTGGAATTCACCACCCACATATGGTAGAGATACAAAAAAACAGGGATACAAAAAAACAGGGATACAAACATCATTATTCGATAAATACAACAACAACATACCCAGTGAAATCTCACAATGTGGAGTCTGGGGAGGATAGAGTGTACGCAGACCTTACATATATCTTGGTAGGTAGAACGGTTATTTTCGAGAGACCCTCGGCTCAAGACAAAGCACAAGCTTAACCAAAGTAATAAATCTTGAAAAAGAGGTAACTAAAGAAAGAGGATGAATAAATGGAGAGTGATGCGGCAATGTGAAGCTACAGATCCGGGCAAGTTTACGAGTCATGTAATACAAAAATAATAACCCAAACGCGTTTTTGGTTATTTAGTGCCAAAATTTTAAAGGATTGCTATTTAATGCCAATAATATTCTTATGTTGATAGACCGTGCCAATTTTCATCCAGTTCACATGTTGGACAGATCAAAAGCCCACAACTCAAATGGGTTCTCTGTCTCCCGAAGATTAACAAAAAGGCCCATCCCATTTTCTTAACCCTACGCAGTATACATATATATCTGAGAGATGCGTGCAAAAGCCCTAAGCCAACATTAAAGTACTACTTTGGGCTTCTCTACTCGACAATATTGTCAATCGTTTCGAAAATGGATGCTCAATTCACTCAGATCAGCAAAAAACGAAAGGTTAATCATCAAATTTTCAAATTTTTTTTTGGTCTTCAGATCAGGAAATTGTGGGAATTAATTCATATATTTTTTGTTTTAGTTTGTTGCGGATGGAGTATTCTTCGCGGAGCTGAACGAAGTGTTGACACGTGAGCTGGCTGAGGATGGATACTCTGGAGTGGAGGTCAGAGTAACTCCCGTGAGGACTGAGATCATCATCAGAGCCACTCGTACTCAAAATGTTCTTGGTGATTCCTCTTATTTCAATTTTATTTATACTACGAGCAAAAATATTGTTGAAAATGATATTGGGCGAATAGAAAAGAATGATTAAGTGGAGGATTTTTTTTGTTGTATTTAATGTGCATGATTTGGCCTACCTAAATAAATATGTTTCCAATTGGAATATTTGTATGATTTAGTATTTCGTTTAATATCTCTTAAAGCTGCATTTTGATTTGATATCTAACTGGCAAGCAGTCTTAAATAATATTATTCCACTTCATTTCCGTGGTAATTATTATTATTACAAAAATACAGGGCATGTCTCGAGTAAAATGGAACGGAAAAGAATTAGCTAAAGAAAAAGGCCATGTCTTTGTCATCTTTAGTTAGTAGTAAAGAAGTGAAAAAAAGAATTGGGAGATAATGTTTTATATTATACGTGCCCATTTTATTCCCATACTAAATGTTATTCTTTTAAGTAAAACTGGGGTTTTAAAAGAGGAAACGGGTGAACATAATTACAATTTTAATAGAAGAAATTACCCAGATATCTTGTGTGTTGATATTGATCTCTTGTGTGTGAAAATGAAGATATCTTGTAAGAACTTAAAAGGGGCTATAAACCAAATTACCCTCCCTAATAACCATGGTTTTTCAAATCGCACACTACATACTGAGGTAGTAGTCTTCAAGTTACAAGATAATGTATTTGTATGGGGAAAAGGAATGAAGGAAGTTTATGTTTCACCTCTCAATAACTGATCTGCATCATATTAAAAACATCAAGTTGCATCAGTAGTTATTAACCTCAGATATCTCTCACTAACACTTATCCACTCCAAAGATTGTATTTGTACGAGGATTTTTGGCCTTGTGGAATTGAACTCTTGATTGGCCCTTTATGTCTTGATTTATTGTCAGTAGTGCATTTTTGTTTGAACCGATTTTGTATGTATTAGGTGAGAAGGGTCGGAGATTCAGGGAATTAACATCAGTTGTCCAGAAACGTTTCAAGTTTAAGGAGAACAGTGTGGAGTTGTATGCTGAGAAGGTTAACAACAGGGGACTCTGTGCTATTGCTCAGCCGAATCTCTTCGCTACAAGCTCCTTGGTGGTTTTGCTGTTAGGAGGTAGTAGTATCGATCCGAATGTTGAGTCATTAGTCTGCAATGCCCTTTTTGTATTAGCAATCAATGATCTTTGTATATTTATTTAATCCAACTGTTTTCTCTCCTCTTTTTGGTGCTTGTGCTATCAGTATTCTTGGTTCTATGTGAAGTTGCCCCATGTATATGTCATCCACAAAGAAATTGGTGTTAATGATACCAACCCTGTGTTGGATGATGACTATCAAAAAATTATTCCATGCCATTCATTTGTGTGTAATGTTCTTGTCTTCATGCAGTGACCATAGAGGCACATTGCTAAGAACCGTTATTAACTTACTATATTTGCTCAATATCCAATTTGCATTCCGGACCTTGTTCCTAGCTTTAATTTCCCCTACCAAGCATGTATCTCATCTCCAGCTTCTCTGTCATCTATAAAGCAAATATGTTGACTTAATGCCAAATTTGTGTCGGAAGATGACTATACCAAGTGTAGCTTTGCCAATGACATTTTGAGTTGTGAAATATTTACACCTCTGTCCTTGGATAGCGACATTTTAAATCTTGTCTTGAATTTTTGTATGTAAATATTTTTGGGTTTCAGTCCTTTACGTAATCTTTTTCAAATTGTTCCCAAAAACTCAATGCATTATCTCCAACAGGGCATGCTATGGTGTTTTGAGATTTATCATGGAGAGTGGAGCCAAGGGATGTGAAAGTATGCTACTATGAAGCTTGATTCAATTGTTTTGGATGATGTGTTAAATATGTCGGCACCTGATTCGATTTATTGGACAGGTGATAGTGAGTGGAAAACTGAGGGCACAACGTGCTAAATCCATGAAGTTCAAAGATGGCTACATGATTTCTTCCGGTCAGCCTGTCAATGAGTACATTGACTCAGCTGTAAGACATGTTCTGTTGAGACAGGTTTGTTCTCAACTCTTCCGAAGGTTGAAGATGAAATAGTATCTATTTTTTTTACTTAATGCCTATAATTGTGAGTCATTTGGATTTCGTATTTCGTATTTCGCAGGGAGTACTTGGTATCAAGGTTAGGATCATACTTGATTGGGATCCCAGAGGAAAGCAAGGTCCAACAACTCCTCTTCCAGATCTTGTCACCATCCACCCTCCAAAGGAGGAAGAAGATTACATCAGGGCGGCCGCAGTGGTGGTGGTGCCTACAGAGGTTGCTGCTGCAGTCCCTGTTATGTAGAAGAGCAAATCATATCTCTGGTGTTCGAAAAGGCATAAATACTATGTTCTGCTAAAACCCTTACTGTTGGTTTTTTTTTTTTGGTCTGCCTGGTGCTGTAGAAGCAGGTCTGGACATTTTTCTTTTCCCTTTCTGACAGTCTTTTTCAAATCCAGAGATGAAAATTTTGTTTAATTAATAATAGGTTAATAGGCTGTTTATTTGTTTCAGGCCTTTCTGTAATCATGCATTTGGATTTTGTTTCTTAATTTGATTTTTTTTATTAATCTACTTAAATCATATGTTGTAAAGCTAAAAAGACATTTTCAAAGTGACTGCATGTTCAGATTAGGGCTGGCCAGTGGGCTGGGTTGGCCCGGTCCCATCCCGATCTCCCCCTAAAAAAACGGACACGGGACTCAAACCCCGGGACGGGACCTGAGCTTGTCCTGCTCGGGCCCGTCTGCCCCCCTCCCCTTTTCAAAAAATGACCGTTGCACAACAGTCATTTTATATTTTGGTCGTTGTGTACTGGCCATTTTTTATCTCCCTCAACACCCCTACCCCTTTAATATTTATTTTTAACTCCTAAGTTAATATATTTACACTCTAACTCTATTTCTCAATTATAAATATCTCATTTTCTCTTCAGTTTAATCACAAATCTTCCTACAATCTCTCAATTTAACTCTCAAAGTTTAAAAATTGAGAGTGAATTTGGCAATTAGCTTGAGTATATCATCTATCAATTAAATTTTTAATTTTCAACCTCGATTACACGTCGGCGTTTGTTACCTTTGTTCATTTAAATTATTATTGTTACTTTATTTTAATTATTGTATTTAATTTTATTATTTTTAATTGTATATTTGCATAATTAAAATGGAAGGATTAAGAGATGTTTAAGGGTAAGGTTAATGGTGTCTTCTAGTAGGGGTAACAAGGTCATTAATACTTTTCTAGTCATCATATTCCTATAAATGATGATTTGATTGATTATACTCGTATAAATAAAATTGAATTTTGTAATGATATACCATTAGAGGATGAGATATATTTTATAACTTAATCAGACTTTAATTTAGAAGATAATCTAGATGATGCATCTACTAATTTAGATTACACACTCACTAGTGCACCTCAAACTGAAATTGGAACGCCTGCTATTTTCCTAACATGAAACGAGGTCCCACACAATAAAAATTAAAATGTTAGATGTCAAATTTGTAAAAAAATGTATAAATTTAAAATGGAAAAAGATAGGGTGGGACATTAGGTTTATTGAGACATGTACAAAGTTTTCACAAAGCTAGGTGGGATGAATACGAGACTACAAAGTTGGGTGGGCCAATGCGCTCTCAGTCGGGACAAAGTTCACATAGTGTCCCGGACCAAGTACATGATCAAATTAACCCGATGACGGAGGAATTGTAGGCCCTAAATACAATAAACATAGAAAATGTATAAATTTAAAATGGGAAAAGATAGGGTGGGACATTAGGTTTATTGAGACATGTACAAAGTTTTCACAAAGCTAGGTGGGATGAATACGAGGCTACAATGCACTCTCAGTCGGGACAAAGTTCACATAGTGTCCCGGATCAAGTACATGATCAAATTAACCCGATGACGGCGGAATTGTAGGCCCTAAATACGATAAACATAGAGATAGGGAAGCAATAGCAAAATTAGTTGCGGTGGAGGGTGCCTTTTTTTATTTTTTTCCTCTCCTGATTTTATTCCTTACATTAGAGATATCTATAGTCCTGCTTTTAACGGTTTTCCTAAATCAATTGTTAGGAGAGACGTTTTTAAATTTGCACATGAATATCAACAATATTACGTTATTCATTATATCATTTTCCTGGCAAAGTATCTATCACGTCTGATATAGGTCGTAGTACTAACAGCCATGATTATTTAACTGTAACATGTCATTGGATAGATTATAAATGATTTATGCAAAAACGTATTTTAGCATATAGATATATTGATGATAGGCACACCGAAAATTTTATTGCAGAAAATATTCATCAAGTTTGCGATTATTATAGTATAACTATCAAAATAATGATTGTTACGTTAGATTATGTTTCTTCTAATAATTATGTTATTAGACTTTTAAAAGATCTTTTAACTCCATCTTTTTCTAATCATTTTCATATAAAATGTGTGTGTCATATTTATAACTTAGTTGTAAAGGATGGTCTATCACTTTTTGAAGACATTCTTAATAAAGTACAATTTGCTATAAAGTTTATTTTTAGAAGTAATAGAATACAAAGAAAAAAATAATATAAAAAAACGTATCACAATTGTGGACTACCTGATAGAAAAATTCTCGAATAAGTAGCGACTATGTGAAGTTCTTTATATGAACAACTACTTGTTGCTTATGATTATAGAAGACCTATAACTTTATTTTTTAACGCACCACAATCGAAATCCAACTGATATGATTGTAGATAACGATTGGGAAAAAATTTCAGAACTTATTGTATTTTTAGAGAATTTTTTTCAAGCAACTAAAGAACTTTCTGGTGTATATTATCTTACTATTTCAACTATGTTATTTTATATAGCTCTAATATTTTTGTTACTTAGTAAATATATGCAAAAATCATATTATAAGGCACCTATTAAAAAATGTTTATCAAATTAATTTTTTTTCCTATTCCACTATTTATATTATTGATGATGTATTAAATCCGACAATTAAAATAGACGGTTGTAAAACACTTATTGAAACTATTTATGATTGTATAGCAATACTTCCACCTCCAACTCCAAAAAAATCCAAATGAACAATCACCTAAGGAACCAACTAAAGAAGAAGTTTTGTTTATCATACACGATGAATGCAAAAAAGTATATACGCATTACCAACAAAAAAATGCTAGCAACCAACCGGCTTCCATACCATCTTCTTCTTCTTCTTCAATACAACCTCAAAAAAGACATGTTGTTTCTGCGGTTAGTATTGAAAGTCTTAGACATAGAATGATTAGTGGTACCACTACTAATCAAGTTAGCGAATTTGATGTTTTTGTTTTGTATGGTGTTGTACCGTACCAAGTAGTTCTCAATGAATGACGTGAAGACTTGCTGGAATACTGGAGGAAGAATGAGAAGACATTTCCAACACTATTAAAAATGGCCCGAGATGTGTTGACCATTCAAGCATCATCAACAACGTCTAAAAGTGCTTTTTCTGCCGGAAGATTTCAAAGAGGAAGCACAGACACTCATTAGCGGGAGATTGCTTGGAGATTGCAATTTTATTCAGAGATTATATACGAGCGGAGCGTAGAAGGTGCGGTCAACCAGAGATCAACGACGACGACGACGAAAACTACAACGAAATATTATCCGACGCAGGTGGAAGTGACGTCGAACAATTTGACCAACAAATTCCAATTCCAACCGAAAAACCACAAAACATTGTGAAGAAACTAGAAAATGTGTTTATAAATATGTGATTTTTTAAATTACAATTTTACTATGTTATTTGTAACTTTCAACGCCAGAAAGTTGTAATTTTGAAATTGTATTACAAAAAAAATCATATTTCTATTAAATAATATAAGAGGCACAAAAATAGTCTTGGGGTGTTTTTATTACACTATCTTGTTCAATTATTGAGGTGTTTATATATGTTATTTTTTAAAATTAAGTGTAAAAAAATGAAAAATCCGATCCCGACCCGATAAGACCGGTCCCTTTTTCCGACGGGACATCGGCGGATCCCGCCAGTCCCGTCGGAGGACCGGTCCCGCCTCCCCAGTCCCGTCCCGCTGGACCCGCCCCGCCCCGAACCCGGTCCACCCTAGTTCAGACTAACACATTATGTTCAGTCTTAGAGGTGTTTGGATTGGGCTTAAAAAGCTGGTCAAATCAAATTAGAAGTACTTTTTGGCTTGATTTGGTGTTTGACAAACTTAAGAAGTGTTTTAGCCAAAATAACTTAAAACAACCTGAAAAGCATAAGTTAGTCTAACCCAATGATCTCCAAAATGTCCTCTTTGGCCATACCCGAATAATTTTTCATTCAAAGATACAGTAATGTGTTTATAGCAATACAAGCAATTTTTCTTGTACGATTGTTTTTCTAGTAATGTAATAATTTGATCACCGTTGGAAAATTTATGTGGGAGGTACATGGTTTAAAATTTCAAGGATATCCAGAATTCACCTTTGATAAATTTGCTGTGAAAAATTCTAATAATATATAAATCTGAATTTAGTTTTAAAAAAAGAACTGATTGTCCCACTCATCGTGCTGGGATTAACTGAAAAATACCTATTTGTTTCTTCTTTTTTCCCATTATACTACTACTATTTAAATGTTCTATTACTGATAGTTGAGCAATCCTGATTGAGTCTAAGCGTAACGCTTATAAATTCTTTCTTTCATACTGCATAAAGAGCCATTGAAGTGGTTATTGCGAATATTTACTTATAATGTTTTGATTATTTAAACACCGAAGAATACGTTTCACTTACAAACTTCTGTAAAATCGTTAATTTTTATGTGTTATCTCAATAAATAATGTATATCGATTAAAGTAATCTCAACTAATCAATTTGTAGCTTAAAGTGAGCTGAGACATTAATTAACTTGTAATTGCATCAATTTAGAAATAAAAACATTGTTATAATCAATTCTTTTTAGTGTTAATAGCTTTAAGGCAGTTCAATAATTTTGATAGAAAAAAATGTTTATCGGCATTTCTTTTACTAAACACATCAACTGTTTATTTTCAGCTTTAACATTTCTATTCAAACAAGTAAAGTTCATAAATAAAGTTCCAACGCATAAAAAGTGTTGAAAAGCTATTTCCAAATGAACTCTTAATGACTTGTAAGGCGAGATGAGTTAAGATGATTTATTAAAGGGTTAATTACACTTTTTAAAGTAGGGGTTATAAGTCAAAATACATGAAATGTATCTAAAACTGAATAATATTACAAGAATGTTTAGTGTAATTAACTCAAATTAATTAAAATCGGTCCTATTTCGTGTATAAGGTTTTCCAAAAAAAAAAAGGATCATTTGCACTTCTTCCCTATTTTGTATTGGTCTTTAATTTTTGTCCCTCAAATGAAAATTATGTCTAGGAATATAAGTTTTTTATGGGATTGACACAAGTTATGCTGGATCCCGTTAACAACTTATACCCCAGAAGCAAAAATTAAACACCATCCCATTTGAAGGAAAATCGTGCAATTTCTTGAAAAACAAAAAGAATATAAATCTGAAAATTAGTACAAAAGCCCATAACCCGCAAATCCTTGAACCATATGAAGAAAACTGGGGCTTTTGGATAACTTTTTATTGTCATATTCTGATTGGTGGGTTTGTAAACCCGCCATTTTATCCCCTTCCCAGTTCCCACTATCTCTCTACCTGCCCTCTCCTATAAATAAATTCCTCAATTCATCACTATCCTCAAATTCAAATTATTTCCATAACCCAATCCGTTATCTTCCTGTAGTAATGCCGATAAACTTGACGGCAAACGCGATCTCGGCGATCAACGCTGGGGACGTGAACTCAAACCCAGTGGTTCAGGTATTGGATATCAAGCTAATAGGCACCACACAGGAACGCTACAGACTCACACTCTCCGACTTCGAGTCGACTCAACAGGCTATGCTTGCTACTCAGCTCAATGACCGAGTCAAAACTGGCCGCGTTAGGAAAACCTCCGTCATTCGGTTGATTGAATACATCTGTAGCACTGTTCAAAATCGCAAGTAATGAATTTACTATTATTTTCTCTCAATTATAAAACTGTATGTACAGTAGAGATTATTGCATTTGCTTCTACACTGTTCAAAATCACAAGTGCTCCCCCTGTTTCCATTTATGTGATACTTTTTGCTTCACGAGGTTCAAACTACATGAACTTTGATCAACATTTTATAATGTATTTTTCACCAAATTGATATGAAAAGTTGCAACTTATAGCACTTTTCATGTATTTTTCCAATATATAAATTTTGATATCAAAATATTGAGTTATCTAATCTAATTTAGCTTCAAAGTTTAGTCAAATTGACCGTTAAAAAGCAAAAAGTATCACATAAATTGGGACGGAGGAGTATGAATTTATTAATCCCTCCGATCACTTTTACTTGTCACGTTTCGCTTCACACGAGTTAATTTGACTAATCTTCAAATCTAAATTGAACTAGATTAATTTAATATTTTAAAATTTAAAATTTATGTGTTCAGAAACTCTTATGAAAAATATTATAAGTTGCAATTCTTTCTCATATTAATATGATGGTAAAAATACATCTTAAAATATTGGTCAAAATTCATGTACTCAAGAAGCTAAACTTGATGAGTAAAAGTGAACGGAGGGAGTATTTTCTTCAAGCTTCAATTATATAACTTTAGGTACAGTATAGATGATTGCATTTGGTTCAACAATGTTCAAAATTGCAAGTATGAATTTGTCATTATTTTCTTCAAGCTTCAATTATAATACTGTATGTGCAGTATAGATGATTACGTTTGCTTCTACTTTTGATTACATATAAAGCTTGTGATATTTGATTTATTATGTCTTCTCCTTGTTCTGGTGTGTGCTTATTTGTAACCGCGTTTTTATCCGTATACAAGGTCTTGAAACGTAAAATTGATAGACTTGGCTTTGATTTTGTTGTTTTGAGCTTTATTAGAATGTCGATGCCCTGGTAGAGAATTACTACTTAATGATTTGGATGTGCACTTGTGTATGGAAAAAAAAAAGCACTTACAGAAGTTCATTATGTTTTCTCCTATTTCCTTTGTGGGCACACATTCATACACTAGTCATTTCGATTGTAACTCTGAGAGATTTGGCTTAGATTATGTTTTTTTTGAACTTTAACTAGATGTTGTGATAGTGAATTATCGCCTTAATCAATTTGATAAGCACTTCTACGCAAAATACGATACACATATATAACTTCATTGGGTTTTCTCCAATTTTTTCTTGTATGAGTGTTTGGGTTATCATCCCTTTACAAGTCAATAGTCATTCCGAACGCAAAGATAGATTTAGCTTTGATTTGTTGTTTTAGATTTAACTGGATTTGATGCCATGGAAGGAAACTATTTTTGTAATTGGCACAATGGTCAAGAGTTGCTCTGTAATAATTCCAGCATGCACAGTGCAACATAACAAGTCACAAGCTTCTTGTCAATATATGTTTCATTTCTGGTTGGTGTTGGCTTTCTAAATGTTTTCTATATAGACTAGGCATTGTGTCAGAAACATGAAGCAGTTTTCCCCGTGGAAATTGTTGCTTTGCCAATGTCGTGTCATCTTTGCCTTGGTGTCATCTTAGTTGGGTGCTGAAAATACTTTCCCATAGATTAGAAGAATGTGGAATTTCTGTGCATAGGGTACTGTATTAGGGGATCAAGCAAGTGCCTGTTTTGTCTAATAAGAAAGTAATATCTTATTTTTTCCAATCAATCTGGCTTATACCTTTTATTGGAACTTGGGCTGAGTGTTTATCTCGTTTTCCCTTGCAGAATCATTGTTGTCCTCAACATGGAAACTATTATACCAGAATGTGAAATAATTGGGAACCCGAACATAACTGTAGAATCTAATTCAGGAGCGCAGAAAACTATATCTAATGGAGCTTCTGGGTCTGCGATCTTGAGTAATAATGGTAACTTGAGTGCTCAAAGATCTGGCCAAGCAAGCTTTGCTAACAGTTCAAAATTCAGGTAATAGCATGCAGAACTACCCACCTGCAATTCAACCTGAATATCAACCTCCTCCAAATTACAAAAGCCATGGCGCAATCATGAAGAATGAAGCACTTGCCCGCATTATTCCAATTGCAGCATTGAATCCCTATCAGGGTCGGTGGGCTATTAAGGCTAGAGTGACTGCAAAGGGGGATCTACGTCGCTACAATAATTCTAGAGGAGATGGAAAGGTCTTCTCCTTTGATCTCCTTGACTCTGGTGGCGGTGAAATATGTGTCACTTGCTTTAATGCTGTTGTTGATCGCTTTTGTGACAAAATTGAAGCTGGAAAAGTGTACATGATATCAAAAGGAATCTTGAAACCTGCTCAGAAGAACTTCAACCATCTGAAGAATGAATGGGAAATATTTTTGGAGACAACTTCAAATGTAGATCTCTGTCCAGATGAAGATGCCTCAATACCAAGACAGCAGTTCTCATTTAGACCTATTAGTGAAATTGAAAGTGCAGAAAACAATTCAATCATAGATGTGATTGGAATTGTGACAGCAGTCAATCCTTCTGTTCCTATCCTGAGAAAGAATGGAATGGAAACTCAAAGAAGAATCTTGAATCTAAAGGATCAGTCTGGGAGAAATGCTGAGCTGACACTATGGGGAGATTTCTGTAACAGGGAAGGTCAAAAGCTGCAAGAACTGGAAGAAGCTGGGTTTTCCCCTGTTTTAGCTGTTAAAGCTGCAAAAGTTAGTGACTTCACTGGGAAATCCATTGGAACCATTTCTTCCACTCAACTGTTCATAAATCCAGATTCCGCTGAGGCTCAGACTCTAAGAGAGTGGTTTGATCAGGGAGGAAAAGACATTGCTTCTCAGTCTATATCTAGGGATAACATGCCTGTAGGATAAAAAAATGAGATACGTAAGACTCTCTCAGATCAAGGATGAATGGATCTCGAAAGATATGAAAGATCTCCCTCCAAGACGTACATACGACTTTCATCGAATACGGCTTTCCGCAGAATTCTATATGTATCTATGAGATCGAGTATGGAATTCTGCTAAGGCTGCCATAACATTCATCAAAACTGACACTTTCTGTTATACTGCTTGCCCTTTGATGATTGGAGATAGACAATGTAATAAGAAAGTTACCAGGTCAGGAAACTCCAGATGGCAATGTGATAGGTGCAATCAAGAGTTTGAGGAATGTGATTACAGATACCTTCTTCAGGCTCAAATTCAAGATCATACTGGCTTGACATGGATGACATCTTTCCAGGAATCTGGGGAAGAGATTTTGGGCTGTCCTGCGAAGGAGCTGTACATGATGAAATATGAAGAGGCTGATGATACCAGATTTTCTGAAATTATTAGAAACTGTCTCTTCAGACAATTTATGTTCAGGCTTAAAATCAAAGAGGAATTTTATGGTGATGAGCAGAGGGTGAAGATTACAGTTGTGAAGGCAGAGAAAGTGAACCATTCTGCAGAAAGCAGGCATCTCCTTGATTTAATTTCAAAATTCCGTCATTGTTGAACGAAAGGAAGCCATATAAGAGATTCTTATTGCGTCTATTTTTAGGAAAGCCATTGGCCCTCTTCTTAGAGATATGTAGGCAAAAGTCATTGTTGTAGTCAGCTGATTATTCTTTAACGTTGCCATAGAAAGATACATTACTTGCATTCTTGCTTAGAAATCCCACTTATTGGTCTAATGTAGCTTTAGCATCCACTTGATTTGTAAGGAATACGCTTCCACTCCTTCCCATGAGTTGAGTTTGCTGTACTCTCATTAGCTTCATCAACAAGGTCAATTTTAATTATTGATTTGGTAAATCCCCCACCCCCACCGCCTAAATCCATCCTCTCTACGTCCAACAGTGGTGTTTCTCACTTTTGCCTTCTTGTGAGTGAACACTTAACTTGGACGAAATAATCTTTCAGCTGTTCTTATTTTGGATGTATGAAATGGAACTTTTTTTCAATTGTGCTTATTCTAGAACATAAATTTTAGATTCTGAGTCCGGAGAAGCTCATGTTGGGTGACATTATAAGGCATGTTATCATTTGCATTTGCTGGATTTCTTCAGCTATTTTTTTGGTAAATAAACACAACTTGCCTCTGAAGAGTAAACAAGTCATCCACAAGTTTACGAGTCTTAGCTATTGCTATAATCAGCTCTCTGAAAATCATTTCCTTGGTGAAAAGGCAGAGATGTTAGCACATTAACCAGAATTAATTGTATTCCAATCTGCAGTCAGTGCCAGAACAGCAAATTACTGTTTGCTCTCTTTGATAGGTGTGTTTCTTCATGCGAAAAAATAAGCTAAAACAAAGGTATCACATAGAGGGTAAAATCTGAGCTAATAATTGATTGGTTATGCAAACATTTTATAGATCTTCACTGGAAACACGAGATAGATTACAAGAAGAGAGTAATTATGCTTCTTAAGTCCGCTTGACAGGATCAAAATTGGAAACACCAATTACAGCGCCAAGAATTGCAGCGAGCACCACTCCACCTGCAGAAATGCTGAGCAAGAAGTTGTTGAGGGATGGTGTAACACCCTCAGCTGCTTCGGCTACGTCGGGGATGACCATGGAAGCAGTCAGTGCAGCTACTGTCAATCCTGTCAAAGCTTTCTCCTTAAGTGAAGCCTTGACTTGAAACTTTGCTACTGGTTTTGATGCTGCAGTAGTCTTTGAGGGCCTAACTGGCAATGGCTTCAAGAAAGCCTCAACACTTGGTTGTCTCTTCTGACTCAGTGGCATTGCCATGGAAACTGCAGAAGTAGAAGCCATAATTTGCCTGTCTTGTTAGCTCTGTGTCGAATGAGAGTATGGTATTGGTAAGGAGTGGTTTTGAGAGGAGAATTGAGAGGATGGAGAAAGGCTTTTCTATGAGAGGTGGAAAATGGAGCAATGGCATTGCCTGCTACCTCCTCTGTCCTATGTGGCGCATTCTACTTGGCTACGATGGATAGGGTTATCCGATTGCACTTCTATTACAATTTGAGGAAAAACGCACACTAGTCACTAATGTTTGTCAGGAGGTTATTATACAGGTATTAGTAATTTAGATATTAACAATATAGGTATTAGTTATGTATAAATTATTTTTTTTGGATGTTGGTTTGTTATATTAAAAATTAATATATTATATACTTTTAAATATTAAAATAATTATTTATAATTAAAATTAAAATATTTTAATTTCTTTACAAAATTTTAAAATATTATATCAAAAAATTATATAAAAATATTTGTTTAGAAAAGGAAAGTATTTAAGTGGGAAGTGATAAGGGTAATATTGTCACTTCAACCTTTTATTCATGTATTAGTTATTTACGTATTAGTTATTCCATCTTCTACCCCCCACAAAATAATACATAGATTCCCTCATAACTTATACATGTATTACTTATGCGGGTTTTTACATTGCAAATCAAACGTCGTACTAATTTTATACATGAATAGTTTATTTCCTAACTAGCTACCAAACGCGGTATAAGTATGCAAAAATTAATACATGAATAAGGTGTTTGTTTACTAACTACCAAGCGTTGTATAAGTTAGGAAAGAAATTAACATATGAATAAGAGGTGTTTTTACTAGCTACCAAACGATCTCTAACGGTTATAGATTTCATCAACTCCCAAAAACTCCTCTAAGGAAGAGAGTGGAAGAAATAAAAATAAAACATAGGCCAATTCTATATTTAGAGTTAGTAGACATTTGACCATGAAAATAAAATATTTTCACTTAATTTTGAAGTTGGACTTTTGTTTGGTTATAATTTTGTAAAGAATATTTGGTTGTTTGAATGTATTGAAAGTGAAAAAAGTGAAAGAAAAGGTTTTAGGTGTATTCCAAATTTCAAGTACAAGTTGAAATTGTATTTGAAATTTTCATGGCCAAATGTTGATTTTCAAATAAATTGAAAAACATTTCCGGGAAAAAGTGAAACATTTGCATGGCCAAACGGGTTTACCAAACCGATATAGCATATTTTACGTAGGGGTGTGCGTTCCGTATTCGGTTCGGTATTTTCAAAGTTCGGATTCGGTAATCGGTAATTGAAAGTAAATATCAAATACCAAACTTTCAAACTTCGGTTCGGTAATTCGGTAATCAGTAAATCAAACTTTGATACGATATACAGTAATACCATATTGAAATCGGAGTCGATTATCAAACAATATCATATTCTCCGTTAATTAGCAGTGCTGCAACGAGCGTTAATTCAACATTTATTGCATCCAAATTTGGAGCACCATATTTTACAAAAATGCTAAATATAAGAAGTCCAACTTAAGTTTGTAACTTCTCGCAGTAATCTGTGAATCCTCTTAGAAGGTGCAAAACTATAAAAAAAAAAAATCAAATCTATGCATCAACATGCCATTAGATCTGAAATACCAAATTTGTACATGACATATTGAGAACATTACAAGTTATTTATACTGCAAATTAAGAACATTACAAGTTAGCAAGTACACTAATGAAAATATGAATTGAAAATTCTAGTTTCCCTGCGATTACCGTAAGATAAAACGAATTGACTTGTCGAGAAGGGGCCATAACGTTATACTTGGTGCCTACTATTTCCATTTTGTAGTTTGTTAGAATCAGAAATAAGATTTAAAGAACATATTCAATTCCATGTAACAATGGGCTGGGCGTATTGCAGATTTACTATTGCTATCGTATGGGCTGGACTATATTAATGGGCCTTTGTTTAGTACTTATTTTGGTATTCGGTATTTACCAAATTACCGAACGTAATACCGAAACCGAATACCATTTTTTATAATTGTATTCCTGAAAATCGAATCGAAAACTGAAATACTGTATACCGAAATATCGAAATCCCCGATTCGGTTCGGTAATTCGGTTTTCGATGTTTTATGCCCGGTCCTAATTTTACATGCATATGCATAATTTATATAAGATCACTATATAAAGAAGAAAAAAGTAATTTACTTGGAGGTGGGGAAAAGAAAGTTACTTTAGAGCTGAAATTTGAAATAAGATCACTATTACATAATCATAATTAAGTGATATGTCCTCGCTTTAATTTGAGACACTGAAGGTTAAATTGCTTGATTTATCGCAACATCTGTTGCGACTGAACTGTTTTGCATTTAGCAATTGCTTCTAAGTCCATTTTGCCTATAGGCTATAGCTATTAACTGATGGGTATAGAGCATTAGATGGTATATTGTATTGATACAAGTTCGCGTTCCAGCAATCTATTCAACTAAGAAATGCAGTTCTTGCGTTGTATTTGTCAAGAGACCAGCTAGTAGGGGTAAATAACACCGGATGACTAAAATGATCGAATACAATTTTTTTTGTAAGAGTGCCACATGTGAGAATAATATAAGAACAGAAACAAAAATAATTGGATACTGGCACTTTTGGTCCCTTAATTATTGATAAATTCTTATTTTGATCTTTGTCATGTATGACTCAATACATTTAACCTTCAGTTAACTAAAATGAGTGATTTTGATTGATTGATTATACAACAAACAACAACATATCCAGTGAAATCCCACAACGTGATGTCTGGAGAGGGTAGAATGTATGCAGACCTTACATCTACCTTGGTAGGTAGAGCGACTTTTTCGAGAGACCCCCGACTCAAGATAAAGAAAAAGCAAAAGCAAAAGCAAAAGCAAAGCAAGAGCAAAGTAAAAGAAATGGTCAGACCCGGTCAAAAAAATGTAAAGCAGTATAAAAATGCTGATATCAAAAGCGAGATTGATTGATTATAGCAGAGAGAAAAAACACTCTCTACCAACCCTAAGCCTAAAAACTCACCAGAAACCTTTGGATGGACACGACGACCGACGGCCAGCCACCACATGTGGTCGGTCTACCCAACACAACACCGACAACACTAATGAACTACATTGGGGCGGTAAATAATACACCCAAGCAGGAGATTGCTGCAACTTTAGAGCTTAAACCTATCACGTATTTGCATGGAGAGCCAACAATTACATAGACTAAGAAGGAATTTGATACGTCGTGCGTCAGAAAAAACTTACAATATGCAGTGGTGGCTAAGTTCTCATATGGAAGACCAGATCTTTCAACCCTAAGGAAGAATATGACGTTGTTGACATATAAGTTTTACCCTCCAATAATTTTATTTAATTATTCAGAGTTATCAAGTTACATACGAAGTGAAATATACTTTTCATAAAGCGAATATGATTTTACAAAAAATTTCCGAGTATTTTGTCATTTCATTTGACAAAATATCACTTGGTGTATATATTATATATCATATCCTGACTTTTACATAATCTGATCATTAATTATAATGTTGAAATTTTAACCGACAATTATAAATGTAATTGTCTCAAAAGAATTTTTAAAATTGAAGAATTAGTGTTCCGCTCCATCAAATTAGGGAAATTGTTAATTAAATGTGATAACAAAATTACATCTCAAATTTAAATCATGTTTTTAATTCAAAAGACATTTGTATGATTCTAATCTCCTAAATTCCAAACGGTGTCAAAATTAGGCTTAAAACGAAGACCTTAATTCAATTAGGTTTTTCTGATTTAAAATGTGACCACATTTACAAAATGTAGCCCCAATGAATTTAAAATTATTTTAAGAGAAAAATGCAACTGAGCCTTTATTTTCATTTTAGCTGAGCCCAAGCCAAGCCCAGCCCAAGTAGAGATGTAAAACGCGTAAAGGGAAAATGACCCTTCCTTTCCTTTTATGATAAAAAAGATAGAACAAACCCTAGCCGCGTAGTTGGCTCTCCTCAATCGCCATTAATGGCAAAAGAATGCTCCATTGCAGACGAGGTTTGGTTAAATAAGGTAAGGGCATTAATGACCCTTACCACCTTTTCTCACCAGACCATGCTCTCGTATCGTTGCATCCCATACCCCTATGGTGAGGCTACCCCTCTTGTACCTTGCTTTTTCTGCGATTCTTAATTTCTTTTTATCCGTTGTGATTTCAAATACACGAATTTCATTGGTTGAGAACTTTTGAAGGGATTTTTCACCCCAAAAATCTGCTCTCCCACATCATTGGTAACAAAGCTCTTCTAGGGTTCCCACACAATAAATATAGACTTGTGTTCTTTAATGTAAAGGTCCAAAATTCGATTCTTGGCGCATTGTTAAGAGCTGAATTGAGTTTAAACTTGATTAATTAAGCTAAATTTGGGATCCAAGCCCTTTGGTGGAACCCATACCTAGCTAATTAGTCTTTCACAAACTAAAACCCCTTCGTTTTTGTGTGTTTGCGAGTGATCGAGGTTCGAGATTGAAGATTCAAGTGATCTTCGACCTTTCGACTGCCTGCCTCCACACAAGGTAAATTCACTGCCTTTTAGTTTCTGTTCTTTAATTTATGTTATGTGGTTTGTGTGATTTAATTATGTAGTTGTTAGATGTGTTTAGCTTAAGATTAGTTGCTATTTAGGTATGTAGTTTCGGTTTTAAACATATTTTAGATGATGTTAAGTGTTACCTGAGCCTACTAGGTTATTTATCATGTATGTTGTTTAAATATTGATTATTTTGAGTCTAAGTGTTTTTTTATCAAGTTACTAATCACTGTTTGAGGTTATTAGGATTACGATTAACATCTTAAGGCCACTGTTGGCCTAATTAGGATAATTATAAGCATGTTTAATTTAGTTTATGCCTGTTTAAACTAGGGATGTCTAGTGGGCCGGGTCGATCCGATCTCGACCCAGCTCATCCCGCTACCCGCCCCGCCCCGCCAGCCCCCCTCCCCTTTTGCAAAAATAGTGGTTACAACAACGACCAAATTTTGATTTTGGCCGTTGTGCAACGGCTATAACGGCCATTTTTGCTCCTCCATCCCATAAACCCCTCCTACCCCCTGAATATTTATTTTAACCCCTAAGTTAATATATTTACACTTTAACCCTATTTCACAACTATAAATACCTCATTTTCCTCTTCATTTGTTTCACAAATCTTCCTACAATATCTCAATTTATCTCTCTACAATTCTACACTGCCTATTAAATAATATATTTTTTTGCTCATTTATATCATAGTTAAAAAATTGGGAGTGAAGTTGGCAACTAGCTTGAGGTCATCCATCGAACAAAGTTTTAATTTTCAACTTCGATTACACGTCGACGTTACGTCGGCGTTTGATACCTTCGTTCCTTCTTTAAATTATTATTGTTACTTTATTTTAATTATCACACTTAATTTTATTATCTTTAATTATTTATTTGCATAATTAAAATGGAAGGATTAAGATGTATGTTTAAGGGTAAGGGTAAGAGTGCTTCTTCTAGTAGGGGTAACAAGGGCAGGGGTATTTCTTCTAGTAATCCTATTCCTAGTCCCGATGATTTCATTGATTTCACTTATATAGATGAAACTATTTTTTTAATGATATATCATTAGATGATGAAATAGATGAACCAAACTTTAATTTAGACGATAATCTAGATGACACACCCACTAATGCACCTCAAGCTCAAACTAAGTCTCAGTCTCAAATTGAAACTGGAATGTCTCCTATTCCTCCTAGTATGAGTCAAGGCCTTACACAACGAAAATTAAAATCAGCTGTATGAGATTTTTTTGATAGGGACCAAGAGAATCAACTAACTAGATGTAAAATTTGTAAAAATATTTATAAATTTAAAATCGAAAAAGGTCAAGGTGGGACATGAGGTTATTGAGACATGTACAAGGCGAGCACACAACTAGGTGGAATCAATACCAGACAAAAAAATCGGGTGTGCCAATGCCATCTGAGTCGGGACAAGGTTGGTGTCCCCGACCAGGTACATGGTCAAATTAACCCGACGACGGGGGGAATTTTTTGTCCTAAATATGATAAAAACAAAGATACAAAAAATATGGAAAAATTAGTTGCGGTGGAGGGTTTGCCTTTTTCATTTCCTTCCTCTCTTGGTTTTATTCATTACATTTGAGAAACATATAATATTGCTTTTAATGGTTTTCCTAGATCAACTGTTAGAAGGGATGTTTTTAAATTTGCAAGTGAATATCAACAATATTTACGTTATGCATTGTATCATTTTAATGGCAAAGTGAATATCACTTCTGACATAGGCCGTAGTACTAACGATAATGATTATTTAACGGTAACATGTCATTGGATAGATCAAAATTGGTCTTTGCAAAAACGTATTTTAGCAAATAGATATATTGATGATAGGCACACTGAAATTTTTATTGCACAAAATATTAATGAAATTTGTGATTATTATGGAATAAATGATAAAATTATGACTATTACATTAGATAATGCTACTTCTAATGATTATGCTATAAGACTTTTCAAAGTTTGATTAACTCCATGTTTTGCTGATCATTTTCATATAAGATGTGTTTGCCATATTTATAACTTAGTTGTAAAGGATGACCTAAAACTTTTTGAAATCATTCTTGATAAAATACAATTTGCTATAAATTTTATTTTTAAAGATAATAAAATACAAAGACGCAAAAGTATAAAAAAACTTGTCATGTTTGTGGATTACCTTACCGAAAAATGCAGAAGAAGTTTCGACTAGATGTAATTCTCTTTATGAGCAACTACTTGTTGCTTACGATTATAGACAACCTATAACTTTATTATTTAACGCCCATAATAAAACTCTAAGGGATAATCTTGTAGATAATGATTGAGAATTTATTTTAGAACTTAATGAATTTCTAAATAATTTTTTCAAGCTACTAAAGAATTTTCTGGTATTTATTATCCTAATATTTCAATTATTTTATTTTATATATCTATAATATTTTTTGTTACTTAATGAATATATGCAAAAATCAACTTATAAGACATCTATTAAAAATGTTTAAAAAATTTAAAAAATACTTTTTTCCTATTCCCACTATTTATATTGTTGGTGCGGTATTAAATCCGACTATTAAAGTAGACGGTTGTAAAACACTAATAGAAACGATTTATGATTGTATATAAGTACTTCCAACAGAACCAACTCACAAACTAACTAAAGAAGAAGTTACGTCTAACATACACACTGAATGCAAACAAGTATATATGCATTACCAACAATAAAGTGCAAATAATCAACCGGCTTCTGTACCATCTTCTACTACTTTGCTGCAACCTTATAAAAACATACGGTTTTTGCTGCTAGTATTCAATGCCTTAGAAATAAAATGTTTAGTGGTTGAACTTCTTCACAAGTTAGCGAATTTGATGTTTATGTTTTGCAGGGTGTTGTACCGTACAAATTAATTGTCAATGATGAAGGACATGAAGACTTGCTGAAATACTGGAGGCAGAATGAGAATACATTTTCGACAATAACAAAGATGGCCCGAGATGTGTTGAACATTCAAGTGTTATCAACAGTGTCTGAAAGCTCTTTTTCTACTGAAAGATTTTAAATAGGAGAGCACATACATTCATTGGCGGGAGATACATTGGAGATTGCAGTTATTTTCAGAGATTGGATTCGAGCGGAGTGTAGAAGGTGTGGTCAACCGAATATCAACAAAGAAGAAGACTACAACTACAACGAAATCTTGTCCGAGGGAATAGGAAACGACATCGAACAATTTGATCAACAAATTCCAATTCCAATTCCAACCGAAGATCCTCAAGACATTGTGAGGAAATTCGAAAAAGTATGGTTAACTATGTAATTTTTTTAATTAAAATTTTACTATGTAATTTGCAACTTTTAAAATTGTATAACAAAAAAATCATATGTCTATTAAATAATATAAGAGGCACAAAAATAGCATTGTGATTTTTTATTACACTATCTTGTTTAATTATTGAAGTGTTTATATATATTATCTTTTAAAATCAAGTGCCAATAAAAAAAAACACGAACCCGACTCGACCCCACCCCGCCCCGACCCAACCCGACCCCGTTTCCGGCGGGATGTGGGACGGTACGGGACAACTGCCAATCTTGCTAAGCCCGGCCCACCAGTCCCACTGGAGACCCGGTCCTGACCCTTCCCCTAGTCCCGCCGGGACCCACCCAGCCCTGCCCCGTTGGACAACCCTAGTTTAATATCATTAATATAACTTTTAAGCCTATTCTGATTGAGATTTGTTCATTGTCTTTGATTATTAAGTTCATGTTAGCATGTTTGGTTGAGTATTGACGATTGCCTAGGTTCCCTATATTGATTACATTAAGTCTCACCTTGGCATATTTATGTTGATATAGTCATGTCAGTTGTTGTCTATACTCATGTGGTCCATATTTAGTAAATTTTGGGTAGAGTTATGTTGTCTAAACCTGAGATTAAGATGTTAGAGTCATTGTTAGTTGTTTACTAAGCTTATCTATAGTCATAAGTATCTATAGTACTAGTTTAAGGGTGTTCTAGTCATGTATGGATCCCTGAGGTCATAAAATTTGTAGTCATGTTATTTACAAATTGGTTCTATGTGTTTAGTTGTCTATTCTTACTGTCTGTTGACTGGTGTGTGTGGTTTGAAAATAAGGTGCTTAAACATATTAGTTTAGAATTGAATCTATGCACACATGAATCATTTGGTTAGTTTGAAACCTAGTTTAAAGTCTATTGATCACTTGTGATTGGTGATTTATGTGTTAGTTATATCTATTTTAACCAAATCATAGGCTGATATTTAAGGCAATATTCACAGATGTTGAGTTTGGACTTGCTAAATAAATAGACTGACTGGATATGTTTTTGCCATGATATAATAAACATTCTTAACCTCTTAAAAGTTATGTTTAAATGATCCATGTAACATCATGCCTGCTTTGTCATTTAAGTTCTAGCATCAAGGTAAATATGGGCTATTGGGTTCTACTATTTTCTTGTTTGAATTAACAAGAGAATACAATGTTATAGATATAGTAGAACCATTTAATGACTTTAAGAGTAGATGTGTGCCTTGTGCAAACCATGATTATGACTTGATTGATTAACTTTAGGTAATGGTGTGCCCGACGGCCCCTGGCCTACCTCTGATTACAAAAAGTAAATTCATTTTCAATTATCCTAAGTTGACCTATCATTCATTGGTTAGGGTTAGAGAAAAAAGCTAGCTGGAAGTAATCTCTTATTCTCAGTGAAAGCTAAAGGCCTTGGTATAGTAGGAGTGTGGTGCGTGTTCTCTTTATTTTGAAAATGTGCTCCTGGGAAGGGAAGCCCCTTCCCTTTGCTTATTTATTCTTCCTGGTATATCATCTGAACGGCTCGCTGCCTGTGACTGAACACCCCTCTCCAACCAGTCAAGTGGCTGAAGGCCCCTTTTTCTAAATATCTTAGGAAGCGAAGAGGACAACTTTGAAACTCATTCGGTAATCTTCTCCTTAAGGTAGACATTTCCCCAAGGCACTGATATGATGACTATCTGAATTACACATATTTTCTATCCCAGCTAATATGCATGTTACTCTTAACAAACTTGAACCTGTCAAGCTGTTAAAATGGTTATTAAGGTCATACTTGATTGAAGAATATGTGTTTTGATTCTTAGGGTCTTGTCTGGTTTGAATGAGTTGTTTATGATTCTTGGTATGTCACTTAACCCTGTATAGGCTGAAATGACTCCCATGTGTCAAGATTTTAATTCAGTTGGTCCTGTTTTAGGCAAATTCATGTTGATTTGACGGGAACATGCCTTCATGATTTTTGGATACTCTAGCTATCCTTCCTTCCCCTTTTAGCATGTTCCTAATAGGATTCAAATGATCCAATGCGTGTCTATTCCTACCTGAATGTCAGCATCTATGATTGTTCTCCTGGTGTCCTTTTAGTTTACATGTCATGTATACATTTATTAAGGAATATAAAGCTATTTTCACTTCTGTGTTGAGCCAACTGACCTTGCATGCTAGCTAAGTGCATATCTGTGTATTATCCAAACCTTAACATATTAATCCGTTGGGCCTGACCCATTTCTGATACTCTTTCTTTTACTTTCTCTTCTTCACAACCGTGTAATTGGGCTTGGCCCATTGTTTGATCTATTTTCTTTATTTACTTCTATGTTGCTGATTCAATTTGAGTTAGGCTGTCTGTTATGAATTAATTGCAAAGTTATTATAGTTTGTTTGTCTACTACTCCATGCATATAATCAAGTGATAAGTAATTGAGTACGTCTAACTTTGGTTTACATTTTCCCTATGTATGACGCCACTGCATTACACCGAGATGGGCTTCAAAAAGCCCATCACTTCGGATCCATCGTGTGGGCTTCACTACACATTTAGCCAATTGGGCTGAGGCCCAATCAATCACATTTTGGCTAAGGTAAAAATGAGAAAGAGAATCAAATATTTGCATGAAGACCCAACTATAGGTAAAAATAGTCAATCGGTGGGCTTCGGTAGGCCCACCAGCCTGAACTCAACCTCCTTTCATTTTTGCTCAATATATATATATATATATATATATATATATATATATATATATATATATTGTACTCGTTGTATAAAAATACTTTAGAATATTGGAACCTCTATTGTGGGTGGGATCTAGGAGAGGCAAACGATGCGTATATCATTTAGTTTAGACTCGCCTCAAAATGATTTTTAACATGCTTGTTTAAATCAGAAAAAATAACGGAAAATGGACTGTTTTGGTTTAACAAAATGAACTATCTTTGATATTTGAAATCTGGAAATAGAAAACCAATTTTTAATAGGTTTGTGAACTGGTTTTGGACTAAAAAGAAAACTTGGGCGCTTTGAACTTTAAACTTTGAATTTGAAATAGATTGAATTAGACTAGTTTAAGGACCCAAATGTTAGCCCTGAGTGACATTTACAAATGGACTATTGAAGTCGACTTGGACTAAAATGAATGATTTCGGCTTAAATTAGAGTCCACGCTAAGCCCAAATAGGATTAGGGGTTTATAACGAATAAGAAGCTATCTTGGACTTGAGTTTAGTTAAAGGTTTTAAAGTATGTTATAGTTATCCTAGGGCAATATAGAATGTTAAGAATAAAAAGAAAATCATTTTTGTTATCTCTTTTCAAAAATTCATACTTATTTTTTTAAATGAAATTATACCATTTTTGAAACCTGAAAAGATTTTAGATAAAAGAGGCAAGTGTAATGTAATCAAAATAGTTGGACTAAATGTGGAGTTCCACTCAAATTCGCATTTGAGTGTTCTTAGTCCGAAAACTAAATTGATTAAACATCTCGTGCATACTATTTTGGCGGAAGTCTTGACTCTTTGTTTTAAATTAAAACTTTAAGTTTTGAATAAATGAAATGACAATTATTTTGCGGATTTTAAACCTTAAGCAATTTCATCATTTTTGAAAGCATGTTATAGAGCCCGTAGGTCAATCGTATTCTACGGATCCTTAATACCGGGGTGCTAACATCTTCCCCGGGGATCACCAGAACCCTTACCTTGACTCTGGTTTAGATAGAATTTTCAAAGAAATTTGAATAAACCCTTTCACACTAGTTTTCCTAATTTACCTATAAAATAGGTGGCGACTCTAAAACACATTATCCAATTTAGAGCACCACCCGAATTCTTAGTAGCTCTTTATGCGCTAACTTGTATAAAAAAAGAACCGTAACAGATGACGACTCTGCTGAGGATAAACCTAGGTTCTAACCATAAGGGTTCCAATACAAAATACTTTTATATGATTTTAATTGTTTATATGTTTAAATACCGCAATTATAACTGTCATTCATGCATTCATCTTCGGCCAAATAGCACGCATACACACTTGCATCTATGCACAAATGTGATTATGCAGTCACCCTCCAGTATAAAATCAAAAAAGAATTCTTGGAACACGTTGAAGACTGAGTTGGTATGCGGTCATTCCAATAGTTGACAACAGTTCATCCTGGGTTGTCCGCTCGGGTCCCTAAGTCATTTGCTTAATCACTCTAGTACAACTAGGATAGAGCGAAGACAAATCGCTACTAAACTAGCGCATGCTGACCTAGACAGGTTCGGGTATCTCAGACCTACCTGGACCTTCGGGTCGGGTTACTGACCCGGGTCGGGTCGACCCGGTTTGAATTTCCAAATCTCTTGCATTGTTGCTGTGGTTATTATTGGTTATCTGAAAATTTGAAAAAGTCTGATTCGGGTCGGCATCTGATTCGGGTCGGGTCACTGACCCGGATCGGGTCGACCCGATTTTTGGCGTATTTCCAGATTATGGCATTTTTCATACCTGTTTGCTAGTTATCTAAAAAATCTGAATTTCTGATTTTTCATTCGGGTCGCTGTTCATGATCCGGGTCGGATTTTTCCATAAATATCTCTTAATCCTGTTCCGGTTCCAACATTTCAGAATTTGGTTCGGATAATTTAATTGCTCACTGCTCGTTCCTTTGGCACTGTTTTATTGTTTTATTAATATCGCATCTAGGCCGATGAAATTGAAATCGAGGCCGCACTTTTTCGATTTCTGTTTCAGCATCATTTCTCTGTTTCAGTTTGCCCTGTTTGATTTCTTTGTTTTGATAGTTTCTTGATTTACTGTTTCGTATTATTTTATCGTTTCTAAATACCGCATTTAGGTGATGAAATTGAATTCAAGGTCAGCGCTTCGCTTCTCTGTTTTCGCCATCGCTTTAAACATCTGTGCGACGGATATCTTTCTGTTTTACTGTTTTACTGTTTTTACTGTTTTAAATTAAACATCGCGTCTTTTTTGAGCTGTTTTTCTGCTCACTGCTCTTTGCTCACTCGCTTCTTATTCTTGTTTACATTACGATTTAAAATTTTACTGATTTGAACACGATACTACACTGGCCGATGAAAAATACTCGTCGATTTTGAGGCCTACACAGTTGCAAAGACGGAAATATAACTTCTGGGCAAGGATGAAGACTTAAACCTTTTATCTGAGATCAACATGTTTAGTAGGCGAGGTGACTAAAATAACCAACAAGTTATATATTCGCAGCCACGACGTGATTATAGTGATCTTTTCTATTTCACCCGAGAGACCGACACGTTTAGTAGGCGAGGCAATCAAAAATAAACTACATTAGTCATATGTTTGCAGCCACGACGTGATTGGAATGTTCTTTTCAAAATTTAAGTCTGAGCCCTCCGCGATCAAAACATTCACTGTTTTGGATACGGATATGAAGTTATTTGTATTTAAATGTTTCTAACCGTTTGTTCTTGACAGCTTGCAGGGATTAAAGTAAATAACGACAAATATTCTTCGGAGTTTATTTATTGTTATTTCTTTCTTTAATTCAGCTTTTATCTCGCTTTGTATTGTAATATTATTTATCGCACTTATGTAATTATTAAAATGCTTAGAATAGGCAAACTTAGGATTTATTCATAGGTTAGTTAAAGATTTGAAACCCGTCGCTAGCTTATTTATTTGTAGGCTCGCAAACTTAGAAATCCTTCGCTAGTTTATTTATTTTAGGCTCGTCACGCTTATTCAAGATTTTAAAACAACTCTTGTCATCTTTATTTGCTTCAATTAAATTGTACAAAATAAGCTTATCTTTTTATTTTTTGCAACTTGTTGATTTTCGAAAGATTCGCTTCTTTGGCATTATAAAGAATTTATTGTCACAAATGCATGTTTTTCTAAAAAACTTTACATGTATCTTTCTTTTATGTCATCCGAATACGTATTTGTATAAAATGCATCATATTTACTTATATAAAATGCATCATATTTGCAAACATCTTTTTATTTATTATACTTGTAAAACATGTATTTTTCTAGCAATAATTAATCTGAGTTTTTGGGATAACCATAAGTTAGCGGATCTTAAAGGATGCCTAACCCTTCCCTTTAGGATAATAAAGAACCCTTACCTAGAATCTCACTAGTTTTAGACCTTAAAATTGGAGTTTACATCTGCAAAGACTTAGTTTAAATATTTAGGTGTCCTAATTCACCGTAAAAATAATTAGGTGGCGACTCCTCAACCCTTTTTACCCAGGAATCACCCCATACGTCCGTGCTCCGCTTTGACCCGAGCCAGGTCAAAATAGGGCGCGACAGCATGGCGACTCCACTGGGGAGCATCAGGTTCTTAAACCACAGCAAGTTCGGATTAATTATTGCTTTACTTTTTTTATTTGATTTAGTGCTTTGATGTGTTTTATTTATGAGATTTTTGCATAAACTGCTTTAATTGCTATATTGTCTTACTGCTTTCCTTAAATTGGCATTTCGTTCATATTTCTTCCACTCTGGAAAATTGACACTATCACACACTACACGCGAGGTGTGTTTTACGCACCCGCAAATTTCTTTCAATCTACCAAAATTTAGGAGAGTTGGCGTATGCGCGGAGTGACCGGACCATCCGTGGCCGCGTAGCCTTCTCACTCGAGTAGTCCGCTCGGGAACCTTGTGTCTAGTCAGCCAAATCTTAGAAAATTTAAGATAGAGCTATACCACCCTTTATTGTAAGTCATGCATGCATACATCTTAGGTGGGTTGATCCTTGGCATCAACTTCACAAATAAGAAAACCACCAAATTGTCGACGGGTCTCACAACCCAACGACCAATCAGCATATTATGTGTAGCAGGATATTGATGGACGGATCCAAGCCTAAACAGTATGCCAAAAATCGGAAAATGTATACTTATTTTTTTATTTTATTTTGTTATAGATGGAGTCTGTGCCGCAAGTCAGGATGGTGAGTGGGATTCCGAGCAAACTGAAAATATGGTGGACAAACTTTGACCTTGGCAGCCAAATGGCAATTAGGAGAAGATTAGGTTGCCTCGTTTCGTTGTTCGACATCTTCCCCGATCAACATTTGGTCAGAGCACTGATCCATTTTTGGGATCCGGATCGGGTTGTCTTCAGATTCAGAGATTTTGAGATGACTCCTACTTTGGAAGAAATCAACTATTTCACCAATTTGATCTACCAGGGTAGAGGACAAATTATCCCAAGACCTGTCAATCCGAAAGAAATTTCTCCGCTACTTAGGGCTAAAGAACACTAAGAAACTCCTATGCTTTGAAAACAAGCTGGGTCTCAATGGATTATCTTTATGAGAGGTATGGTTGTCGAGGCGGTTACAAGACATTCAAAAATGAATTTTCTTGCACCCGATCATTAGCGGACCAAACGACCCATTGCATTCATCGTCGCCTTTCTAGGGTCTCTGATATTCCCGCTTGAGTATGGAAAGATCGAAGACTGCATATGTTCCGTAGCACGGGCACTTTTCGAAGGAGCAAACGGAGCACAACTCACTTTGGCCCCTATGATCTTGGCAAAAATATTTCGGGCTTTAGGGAAATGTAAAAGAGGTGAAACAGGTTTCTTCGAAGGCTGCAACCTTATTTTGCAGATGGGGGCAATGGAACACTTCTATCAACGCCCGAATATGGTCGACATATGCTTCAACGAGTCGAACAAAATCGTCAGCTTTTACGACAGAATGAAGCAGTTCATATCGCCTGTCGGCATGAATGATTGGTATGGGTTTTTGGCGTCCCGCACCTATGAACAGATCCAATGGAAATACCCTCTGCTCCCGAATGCCAAAAAAGCCTACATAAGATGCAAAAGGCTTTATTATATTGAGCTTATCGGGTTGAAAGGCCTCCGACCTTACGCTCCACTCCGCGTACTCCGACAGTTGGGACAAGAGCAGATAATTCCCCTCCGGGCAAATATGAGGATTTCTGAAATTCCATTCGGGCCGAATTTCATTGTCCCCAGAGCTAGGCAAGTCTTCGATGAATGGAACGATATTGACACAATAGACATTGGAGGTAGTCAGGCAGGAGGTACCCCCGAATATCAAGCGTGGCTACGAGAGGATTGCAGTAGTACAGACCATAGTCCTGATGGCGAGCAAGGTTTTGAAGATATCGGCACGACAATTTAGATAAAGAATTTCCGGCTCAGAGACACAGTCGTTACCCCCGAGATGTGGCAGCAAATGCAAAATATAGTGCAATATCTAGAGGACGCAGGAGTCGGACCCAGCAATGTTAGGGTCCCATCTTCATCTCGGTGATCAAAAGCAAGATTTAGAACCTGAGCATAAATATCTTATGTTATCAGCTTTATTATTGTACGCATTATTATTTCAGTAAAAGTCAACCTTTATTTCCGACAAAAGGCATCACAATCTTTGGCTTGGATCAATTTATCGAAGATCTTGCATATTTTTGCGTTTAAGCTCACCTCCCAGCATAAATGAGGCCCCATGCACATTAGGACGCGCATTTAATTTTCATATAATCCTGCGCTACTTGTTTCCTCTTTTCCCCTCCATACATGTTATTCCAAGCAATAATTATTCCTTTCATACTAACTTGGTTTGTTTCATCTTTTAGAGAAGGTTTATTTTGCCTGCTTTATTTTCCAAAAGTTGATTCGCGTTGATTGAAACTGGCGGAACACCATTACTTCACGAGATCCAAAGCACAATCATCCGACAAAATGATCGATTCAGGCGGCCGAACAAACCGGTTTGGGACTTGTCACTCTTCCGGAGGTGAACCAGAGACATCGGAAAGGAGAAATACTTCCGTCCCGGATGAATACCTCGCCTAACTCTCGCAAAGAATGACAACTATGCAAACCGAGATCGAACGGCTCGAATCTTACCAATCTTTCCATCAAGATCAACACTCCACCGCTGAACAAGAGACGAGCGCAATCGCTTCCACACACCTTTCCATCTCACGAACCATCATTCCCCCATAACCTTCCCCGAAATCCCTTACCAAGCAGAACCAATCCTCAATTCGCCAGCCCACAACGTACCAATCCACATCCTATCAACCCGCAGGCCAGTCCACAACAAAACCCGCTACAAAATGACCCAGTATCCTTCATAGCTCCATATATACATCCAGCTCCACTTACCCAAACTACCCCAATTATCCAAAATATCCCTCCCACACTAAATTACCAGGCAACCCAACAAATACCAATGGCACACATCACTAACAAGCAGTATGTGCCACCGGTATATGCAACGGAAGCCCAACCTTCCACTTCTACCATACCAAACATACATCACCAGGAGATAGACCAATATGAAGAGATGGAAAGGCAAGCAAGGATTAGAAATGATGAAAGTATGGCAAGGGAAATTCATAGCCTAAAAGAAGCATTTAAAAACATTCAAACCAGCAAGGGGCATGAAGGACTCGAGTATGAAGATCTCTGCATGCATCCCGACGTTCGCTGCTCATCGGGTATAAGGTACCAAAATTTGATTTATTCGATGGAAAGGGAAATCCTCGCGCTCATTTGAGATCATATTGTGACAAGTCTGGTTGGAGTGGGTAAGGACCAGGCCATAATAATGAAGTTGTTCATAAGAAGTTTAACAGAGAAGCGCCGACCGGTACACAAGCCAGACCCGCGAAAATGGCATAATCGGGGCACAATGGCACAGGATTTTGTGGATGTGTTCAGGTTTAACACCGACACGCTTGGATAGATTTTATTTAATGAAATTGGAGAAAAAATCTACAGAGACTTTCAGAGAATATGCCATGAGGTGGAGGGCGGAAGCAACAAAAGTTCAGCCCCCAATGGCGGAAAGTGAGATGACCACGCTCTTTGTGCAATCTATGAAGGATGCAACTTATTACTTAAAAATGATAAGCGTCATTGGACGGAATTTCTCTCAAGTGGTCGAATGGGAGATTTCATAGAAGAAGGTATCAAAAGCAGGAGAATCGCGAACTTAGCAAAGATTGCGGCGACAAGTAAGGCCATTCACCAGACTCATTCTGGGAGCAATTAAGAAGAGGAGGGATGGGCGTCCTGTCATGGCGGTCCAGAACATAGGTCCAACCAAATGCCAACCTACCAAAGCCCGTCATCCCAACCTCCCTACTATAATCAAAGCACCCAAAATCATCGCCCTCCTACTATAGCCAAAGCACACAAAGCCCTCACTTTATTATCAACACTCGCCTACTCCCTACCCTGCCTATCATACCCAACTAATATATAGCCCACCACGAGCACCGACCTATAGAAATTCCCCACAAGATCAACCCACACATCCGCCTCACCGCAAAACCATCCACCAAATACTCCTGCACCGGGCAAATCACGAAAGAAGGCCACCAAGACATATACACCTTTAGCCGAACCTCTAGCCCAACTATACGAAAGATTGAAGACCGCAGAATACTCCAACCCATCCCGGCATATCCCCAATCCTATTCCCAGGTCGTATGATGAAACTAAGCAATCGCGGCGTACCACTCGGGGATCACCGGACATGACACTGGAGTTTGTTTCGCCCTAAAAGACAAGATCGAGGCTTTGATCAAAGAGGGAATTATCCAACTAAAAGGACCTCCCCCTAATGTAAATAATAACCCTTTGCCAAATCATGACAATGCCAATATAAACATGATTACCATTGATGAAGAAAACAGTTTGGAAGGGACCATTGTGCCGATCCGAACAGAGGAAAGGGTTGAATCATCGGCTTTGATCACCCCTATAATTACAGTTCAGGTAAGAGCACCGTTTGAAGTGGAAGTACTTCCTCCGAAATCGCGGATAGTGACGTCGTATGTCGATACCAAAACTGCCCCTTGGAGCTATTCGATTGGGGAAAGGAGCAGGGGAAAGGAGAAACAAATCGTAGAAGTTGTCGTCGCTGGCATGACAAGATCCGGGCGATGTTATGCCCCTGCAGACAATCCAAAAAAGGTTGTAACAGAGACTGAAGTAGAAGAGTTCTGGAGGAAGATGCCAACCAAGGAGTATTCCGTTGTAGAGCAATTGAAGAAAACACCTCGATTTCTTTGCTATCATTGTTGATGAATTCTCCGGACCATGGACGCGCTTTATTGGAAGTACTCAAAGAAGCTTATGTGCGAGAGAGACCACAAAGTAGAAACTCTCGGCCTTGGTCTGACAGATTTTAGAGGCCCATAAAGTCTCTTTTCATGACAAAGAATTGCCACCTGAGGGTTTGTGCCACAACAAAGCTTTGAACATAACAATAAAATGCACGAACAACTTCATATCTAAGGAATTGATTGATGGAGGCTCACCGTCAATATTTGTCCCGCGCGACTCTCCGAGCCTTGGGAATTAGCATTGGAAAGATTCGCGAAAGTCACCGAGAGTTAAAGGTTTTGATGGAGCCCAAAGGAGCGTTATGGGAGAAATGGATTTGACATTACAAGTGGGGCCCGTGGAGTTCGTCGTGGAATTCCAAGTGTTAGACATATCTACCAAACTATAACCTACTAATGGGAAGACCTTGGATCCATGTGGTGGTGCGTTCCTTCTACCCTACATCGAGTTTGAAGTTTGTTTGGGATCATCACGAGGTCGTGGTACACGGAGAAGGGAGCAATTCAATATGTCCCGAAGGCGGATCCTCGCCGTTGAAAGCGTAGATACACCGGATGGGTCTGTCTTCCATGTCGAGAAATTACATGTGCCTCCAAAGTGAAATATTGAAGTTACCCGGTCCTCACAATGGTGGCCCAGAAATGTTGAAGAATGGCTTTAAGCCCGGCCGAGGCCTCTGATTGAATTTAGAAGGTATGGTGGAGCCTGTTCACTTGCTCAAGAAGAAGGATACTTTTGGTCTCGGATACAAACCCACTTCTAAAGAAGTCTTATCACCAACCTCCGAAGAAAAGGGACACTCTCTTGCCAAAGCCAGTTCCACCCTTGAATCAGTCATTTGTCAAAGCATATGCCGCTCAGAGTCGAATGAAGATGATGCAGACGACCTCGCTAAGGACTCAAAAGCCTTTTTATTGCGTAAGAAGAAATGGAATGCCATGTAATTCGGATGATTTTGATGAAGGCCCAACTATTTGGGATGCGTAACGTGGAGATATTTTGAAAAATTGGACTGTGCCCTACTGTTTCTCCGGGAAGCTTGGTAGAAATTACCTTAGTACTTTTTGAAACAATGCGATTCTAATTGAGGCTTGAATCGCATCTATGCATTAATGTGTTTTGCCTCCATCTTTTGAAAGCTTAAATGACAAATCCACATTTCTTTTGCTATTTTAAAAAAAAAAAATTGTTTTGTTTACTAAGTTTCTTTTCTCTTTCAGCATGCAAACTAATAAATCTGTCGATAATGTGAATGTGACATGTAATGAAACAAACAAACAAAATCCAAACGATGAACAGGACTTCGAAGAGTATGAGGAAGACTCGCAACCAGAAGAATTGACAGAGGAATTGGAACATTTTGAGAATAAACCAAAGCCAAATTTAGAAGAAACTGAGGCAATAAATTTGGGGATGCGTAAAATGTGAAAGAAACAAGAATCGGCCCATCCGAACGCCCCACAAAGGAAAGAACTCCCGGATCTTTTGAGGCAATATATCGACGTATTTGCTTGGTCTTATGACGAGATGCCAGGATTGAGCACGGATATTGTTTCGCATAGATTGCCTATCGATCCATCTTACCCTCCCAGAAACAAAAACCAAGGAAAATCAAGCCTGATTTGAGTTTAAGGGTCAAGGAAGAGGTGTCCAAGCAATTCGACGCAAAGGTCATTCGGGTCACAAGATACCCGACTTGGTTGGCCAACATTGTACTGTGCCAAAGAAAGATGGAAAGATACGAGTGTGCGTGGATTATCGGGATCTCAACAAGGCCGGCCCGAAGGATGACTTCCTCTTCCAAATATTCACATACTCATTGACAAGCGGTAAAGCATGAGTTACAATCATTTGTTGATTGTTTCTTTGGTTACCACCGAATCTTGATGGATGAGGAAGATGCAGAGAAGACAGATTCACTACACCTTGGGGGTATATCGTTATCGAGTAATGCCGTTCGGACTCAAGAATGCAGGTGCCACCTACATGAGGGCCATGACTACCATTTTTCATGATATGATCCACAAAGAAATAGAGGTCTACGTAGATGACGTTATTATCAAGTCGCGAAGGACTTCAGATCACTTGACAGATTTAGAGAAGTTTTTTGACCGACTGAGGCGGTATAACCTGAAGTTAAATCCCGCAAAGTGCGCATTTGGTGTCCCTGCTGGGAAGCTGTTGGGTTTCATTGTAAGTAGAAGGGGTATTGAATTGGACCCCTCGAAGGTAAAAGCTATTCAAGACTTGCCTCCTCCAAAAAGTCGAAAGGACGTAATGAGTTTCCTTGGTCGCCTCAACTACATCAGCAGGTTCATAGCACAATCAACAGTGATATGTGAGCCAATATTCAAGCTACTGAAGAAAGACGCTGCTACCAAGTGGACATCGGATTGCCCGACAAGCTTTCGATAGAATCAAAGAATACTTGTCTAACCCACTGCTTTGGTGCCTCCGTAACCCGGAAGGCCGTTCTTTGTTATATCTGTCTGTGTTAGAAAATGCATTTGGGTGCGTCTTTGGGACAACATGACGAAACAGAAAGAAGGAGCAGGCCATACACTACTTAAGCAAGAAGTTCACACCGTATGAAGCTCGGTATACTTTGCTGGAACGCACTTGTTGTGCCTTAACGTGGATTGCACAAAAGTTTAGACATTATCTGTCTGCATATACCACTTATCTCATCTCAAGGATGGACCCGCTCAAATACATCTTTCAGAAGCCCATGCCCACTGGAAAGCTAGCAAAGTGGCAAATCTTGCTAAGTGAGTTCGATATCATATATGTCACCCAAAAGGCTATCAAAGGACAAGCACTAGCCGACCATCTTGCTGAAAATCCTGTGGATGAAGAATACATGCCTCTCCGGACTTATTTTCCGGACGAGGAGGTACTGTTTGTTGGAGAAGACATCTCAGAAGAATACCCGGGTTGGAGAATGTTCTTCGACGGAGCTGCAAACTTCAAAGGGGTTGGTATTGGAGCAGTTTTGATTTCAGAATCAGGTCAACACTACCCAATTTCGGCAAAACTCCGATTTCCATGCACCAACAATATGGCGGAATATGAAGCTTGTGTACTCGGACTTAGAATGGCCGTTGATATGAACATTCAAGAACTGCTGGTTATAGGTGATTCAGACTTATTGATTCATCAGGTACAAGGCGAATGGGCGACCAAGAACGGGAAGATACTTCCTTACCTGCATTGCGTGAAAGAATTATGCAAAAAATTCAGCAGGATAGAATTCAAGCATATCCCACGAACTCAAAAAGAGTTCGCTGACGCTCTGGCAACACTGTCCTCCATGATTCAGCATCCGGATAAGAACTACATTGATCCCATCAAGGTGAGCTTATCGGATCAGCCGGCATATTGTTTCAATATAGATGGAGAGTTGGATGGAAAGCCTTGGTACCACGACATTAAGAGATATCTCAAGATAGGTGAATATCCAGAAGGCATAACCAGTATACAAAAGAGGACACTTAGGAGGTTAGCAAACCATTTCTTCCTAAACGGAGAAATCCTTTATCGGAGGACTCGGATCTCGGTTTGTTAAGATGTGTTGATGCTCGAGAGGCAAGCGCTTAGTTGAAGAGATACACGGAGGCACGTGCGGGCCTCATATGAATGGCTTCACTTTGGCAAAGAAGATTCTAAGAGCAGGATACTTTTGGATGACCATGGAAACAGATTGCATCCACTTCGTGCAAAGATGCCATCGATGTCAGATTCATGGTGATCTAATCAAGGTACCCCTAACGAACTCAATGTGACGAGCTCTCCTTGGCCATTCGCACTTGGGGCATGGATGTCATTGGCCCTATTGAACTGCCGCATCAAATGGACACAGATTTATTCTAGTGGCAATTGACTATTTCACAAAGTGGGTAGAAGCATCGTCCCACAAGTCAGTAACAAAGAAAGTGGTAGTTGATTTTGTCCGCAATAACATCATTTGTCGATTTGGAATCCCTGAGTCGATTATAACAGACAATGGGGCTAATCTCAACAGTAATCTGATGAATGAGATATGCGAGAAGTTTAAGATCACTCACCGCAATTCCACTCCGCATCGACCTCGGATGAACGGAGCAAATGGCGACCAACAAAAACATCAAAAGAATACTACGAAAGATGATTGATAATTACAAGCACCGCATGAGCATCCGCCTTTTGCACTTTTGGGGTATCGCACTACTGATCGGGACTTCTACCGGGCAACGCCGTATCTATTGGTCTATGGAATGTCGTGTTACCAGCAGTGGAAATACCATCTTTGAGAATTATCCAAGAAGTCGAAATGAGCGGCGAAATGGATACGTAATCGCACGAACAATTGATCTTTGATTGATGAAAAGCGATTGAACGCAGATGCCACGGACAACTTTATCAAAACAGAATGGCCAAAGCTTTCAACAGAAAGTAAAACCAAGGACTTTCGAACCGGGCAATTGGTGCTAAAACGAATATTCCCGCACCAAAATGAAGCTAAAGGAAAATTCGCACCTAATCGCGGCAAGGGCCTTATATGGTTCACCGGTGTTGGCGGAGGAGCGTTAATCTTAGCTGAAATGGACGGTGAAGTATGGCCAAAGCTATCAACGCGGATGCAGTGAAAAGATACTACATTTAGGATTTTTACGTGTAATGCATTTCTTGTGTTGTAAAAATTGCGCCCCAAAGTGATACTGAAAAGAACCCATGTCGGGTTCCGCTTCCTAGATGGCAAATTTCCCGTAAACACATTTCTTTGTAATATGAACTACGTTATGACCTGATTCCTCGGCGGGATACGTGGCGCCACATCGGCCGGTCCCATTTTAGAAAATCCTTACAATCCCCTTTTGCTTGTAATGAACTACGTCCACGACTGATTCCCTCATGGGGATACGTGGCGGCCTAAATCGGCTTCGGTCCCACCATTAGGAAATATTTTCTCCTTCATCTCACGTAAGACAAAATGCACCCATCCGATCACCCCGATAGAGGTGCAAGAAATCTACACAAGACTCGGTTGTCCATTCAAAAGATCGTCATTCTCATATATCAGACACTGGGCATTTTTAAGGGATCACTGCCAGAGGACGCCGATAAACATGGAAAACCGTCGGCAAACTAAGTCTTCAGCCAGAAGAATTTTGGATAAGACGTTTGCTTTGTTTCACCGCATGTCACTGCTCGACAGATATATATATATATGTGCAGTAATTTTTATAAGCAAATTATTTTCAACAAACATTTTCATCAAAATTCGATATAATGTTTCTATTTTTTAAGATGCATTTCTACAAATTATTTTCGAATGTTTTCATTAACGGCTGGCCAAGACTGGGAAGCAGAGAGGGGCTACGGGTCCGAGTTAGCAGAGTTAGCAGGACATGCAAATACCAAGACCGAAGCTACAAAGTCAACGCGAATCAACTCCCCCCTCCCAAAACTCATAAATTTATTTGAGTACAGGTTCTTCAGGTCGAAAAACAAGAAGGAAGTCGCAACATTTTATGAGCAGATTCGCAAGGGCCTCCGCATCGCAACTCACTACAAGAATCACTTTCCTGTTTGGAGATTGTACAAAGACGTCATGCTAAACTACATGTTCCCAACCGTGTTGTGTCCACGGAAAGAACGGTATTTCGACTTACAGGGTCGCATTCTCATCTACTCAACTTTTGCATCGCTTATGTCCACACATTAACTATCATGGCATGGCAATAGGGCCCCACTTTACATTACGTCAACACGACGACACAAATCAGCGCCCACCTTCTAATGCGGGTATGTTTTAAATCAGCGCCCACCTTCTAATGCGGGTATGTTTTAAATCAGCGCCCACCTTCTAATGCGGGTATGTTTTAAATCAGCGCCCACCTTCTAATGCGGGTATGTTTTAAATCAGCGCCCACCTTCTAATGCGGGTATGTTTTAAATCAGCGCCCACCTTCTAATGCGGGTATGTTTTAAATCAGCGCCCACCTTCTAACGCGGGTATGTTTTAAATCAGCGCCCACCTTCTAACGCGGGTATGTTTTAAATCAGCGCCCACCTTCTAATCGCGGTATGTTTTAAATCAGCGACCACCTTCTAACGCGGGTATGTTTTAAATCAGCGCCCACCTTCTAATCGCGGTATGTTTTAAATCAGCGCCCACCTTCTAACGCGGGTATGTTTTAAATCAGCGCCCACCTTCTAATCTTGGGTATGTTTTAAATCAGCGCCCACCTTCTAATCGCGGTATGTTTTAAATCAGGCGCCCACCTTCTAATGCGGGTATGTTTTAAATCAGGCGCCCACCTTCTAATGCGGGTATGTTTTAAATCAGCCGCCCACCTTCTAATGCGGGTATGTTTTAAATCAGCCGCCCACCTTCTAATGCGGGTATGTTTAAATCAGGCGCCCACCTTCTAATGCGGGTATGTTTTAAATCAGGCGCCCACCTTCTAATGCGGGTATGTTTTAAATCAGGCGCCCACCTTCTAATGCGGTATGTTTTAAATCAGCGCCCACCTTCTAATCGCGGTATGTTTTAAATCAGCGCCCACCTTCTAATCGCGGGTATGTTTTAAATCAGCGCCCACCTTCTAACGCGGGTATGTTTTAAATCAGCGCCCACCTTCTAATGCGGGTATGTTTTAAATCAGCGCCCACCTTCTAATGCGGGTATGTTTTAAATCAGCGCCCACCTTCTAATGCGGGTATGTTTTAAATCAGCGCCCACCTTCTAACGCGGGTATGTTTTAAATCAGCGCCCACCTTCTAATCGCGGTATGTTTTAAATCGCGCCCACCTTCTAATGCGGGTATGTTTTAAATCAGCGCCCACCTTCTAACGCGGGTATGTTTTAAATCGCGCCCACCTTCTAATGCGGGTATGTTTTAAATCAGCGCCCACCTTCTAATCGCGGTATGTTTTAAATCAGCGCCCACCTTCTAATGCGGGTATGTTTTAAATCAGCGCCCACCTTCTAATGCAGTATGTTTTAAATCAGCGCCCACCTTCTAATGCGGTACTTTATTTTAAAGTGTAAACAGCGCCCGCCAACGCCATCATCTGCACAACATTAAGCAACGACATCATTTCAACTTACAAAGTCATATTCTCACATACATATCTTATGCAATCATTATACACTAACTTTTATCTTAGCTCGTCCACAGGAATTTGAATCGGCGGGAGCTTTCGACAACATGGAACTATATCTCACGGCGAACCAAGGCAATTTGGTCAAACGACCTACTTGACGTCGATCCGCTCTTTCCCATTAATTTCTCAGTGTCTGCGACCAGTGTCATCCTAAGTCGACACTGGGGCATTGTTGCTTGAATGTGCACCATCTTTTGCAACTTCTATACCCCTCGGGATTCTATTTTCTTACCATGCAGTCCGAGGATCAGGACAAAATTGGCTACTCAGTCAACTTTCTTTGGCCGAAAACTCTTTCATCGTCTCCGTCCAAAGAGGGGCATCTGTTGACACCCAATTTTGTCCCATCTTTTATGATTTTATTCGTAATTTTTAATATTTTTGACACTTTTAAAATAATTTTAAAATATAGGCATATATGTGTGTATCTTCATATTATTATTATTATTCGCATATTTTTATATCATTTGCATTTTTATCCAAAATGCTATATTATTTTATTCTCGCAAAATTGCATCGCATTTCCCTTTTATTAAGCATTAAGCATTTCAAGAAAAATTATATTTTATTATTATCACGTTGTTATGTTATTTTAAATAATTCACATCTTTTACAAAATATATATATATATATATATAATATCTTTAATATTAAACCCCTTTTATATTTTCAATTCCTAACCCATTTTTATTTCCTAACCCAATACAATTTCTACCCAACCTAAATTAAAACCCATTTTTTTTTCGTCCAAGCCCAACCCCAAATTAAATTCCCACAAGCCCAATCCCAAAATAAACTTCACCCTTCCAATTGGACCAGCCCAAATCCCCAATTTAATTCTTATACCCAGCCCAAATCGGCCAACACCACAAGCCCACTCCCCAATTAAATCCCAAGCCCACTCCCCAATTAAATCCCCAATTCCCAAGCCCAACCGAACCGGCCCACCCACAGCCCAAAACCCGACCCATCTTCCCCTCTCTTTTAATCCCCTAAAATCAGAAAAACCAAACAAAAACCAAAAAAAATCGAACCCTACCCTTACCCGATCGCCGCGACCCCACACCCCCCATACCGGCGACCCCACGTCGCCGGTCACCTCGCCCTGCCAACACCAACCCCCTGCCACCACCAACTCCCGTCACTTCGACCCACGCCCATACCCCCTAAAATCCGCTTCCAAATTCAGATTTTCTTTACCTTTAATTCGAATTTCAAACTCGATTCTTGGGGGGAAATCCACCTATAAATACCCCATGATTGTTCTTCATTTTGGAGGGATTTTGGGGGAGAAAAAAAATACATTTTCGGAAGGATTTTCGGAAGATTATTCAATATATACATAGATATTTTGTTGTGTTCTTGAGTTTAAAGCATTTGGCTTCGTTGTTGTTCCAAGAATCAAGTCCGAAAAGGTTTGTCATCCCCTTTGATTTCTCTGATTTTTTTCACTATTCGGGTCGGGTCGACCCGACCCGGGTCGACCCGGTTCGGGTAACATTTTCAGAATTCTTGCATTTCATATTTATGTATATTGGTTATCTGAATTGGTGTTAAGATTTTGTTTGGATCACTGATTTTCGGGTCGGGTCGACCCGATTTGAATTTCCAAATTTCTTGCATTGTTGCTGTTGTTATCATTGGTTATCTGAAATTGTTGAATTTATTTGATTCCGGGTTGAAACATTGATCCGGGTCGGGTCACTGATCCGGGTCGGGTCGACCCGGTTGAGTAATATTTTCAGAATTATTGCATTACATATTCTTGTTATTGGTTATCTGAATTTGGTGTTAAAATCTGATTTGGGTTTGGACTATTTGATTTCGGATTCGGATCACTGATTCGGGTCAGGTCACTGACCCGGATCGGGTCGATCCGATTTGGATATTTTCAGAATTCTTGCATTTCATATTTTTGTATGTTGGTTACCTGGAATTGATAGAATTATTTGATGACGGGTTGAATCTCCTATTCGGTCGGATTCTTGACCGGTCGGTCGACCGGTTTGAATTTCCAAATCTCTTGCATTGTTCTTTGTGGTTATTATTGGTTATCGAAAATTTGAAAAAGTCCGATTCGGTCGGCATTCGATTCGGGTCAGGTCATCGACCGGATCGGGTCGACCGATTTTTGGCGTATTTCCAGTTATGACATTTTTCATACTGTTTGCTAGTTATCTAAAAATCTGAATTTCGATTTTTCATTCGGTCATTGCTCATGATCCGGTCGGATTTTTCCATAAATATCTCTTAATCCTGTTCGGTTCCAACATTTGAATTTGGTTCGGATAATTTAATTGCTCACCGCTCGTTCCTTTGGCAATCGCTTTATTGTTTTATTAATATCGCATCTAGGCCGATGAAATTGAAATCGAGGCCGCACTTTTTCGATTCTGTTTGACATCATTTCTCTGTTTTGATTTGCCCTGTTTGATTTCTTTGTTTTGATAGTTTCTTGATTTACATTTCCGTATTATTTTACTTGTTTCTAAATACCGCATTTAGGTGATGAAATTGAATTCAAGGCAGCGCTTTCGCTTCTCTGTTTTTCATCTTGTTTTAAACATCCGTGCGACGGATATCTTTACTGCTTTCTTGTTTATCGCTTTTTCTTGTTTTAAATTAAACATCGCGTCTTTTTTGAAGCTGTTTTTACGCTACGCTCACTCTCGCTATCGCTTCTTTATTCTTTGTTTTACATTACGATTTAAAATTTTACTGATTTGAACACGATACTACACTGGCCGATGAAAAATACCCGTCGATTTTGAGGCCTACACAGTTGCAAAGACGGAAATATAACTTCTGGGCAAGGATGAAGACTTAAACCTTTTATCTGAGATCAACATGTTTAGTAGGCGAGGTGACTAAAATAACCAACAAGTTATATATTCGCAGCCACGGCGTGATTATAGTGATCTTTTCTATTTCACCCGAGAGACCGACACGTTTAGTAGGCGAGACAATCAAAATAAACTACATTAGTCATATGTTTGCAGCCACGACGTGATTGGAATGTTCTTTTCAAAATTTAAGTCTGAGCCCTCCGCGATCAAAACATTCACTGTTTTGGATACGGATATGAAGTTATTTGTATTTAAATGTTTCTAACCGTTTGTTCTTGACAGCTTGCAGGGATTAAAGTAAATAACGACAAATATTCTTCGGAGTTTATTTATTGTTATTTCTTTCTTTAATTCAGCTTTTATCTCGCTTTGTATTGTAATATTATTTATCGCACTTATGTAATTATTAAAATGCTTAGAATAGGCAAACTTAGGATTTATTCATAGGTTAGTTAAAGATTTGAAACCCGTCGCTAGCTTATTTATTTGTAGGCTCGCAAACTTAGAAATCCTTCGCTAGTTTATTTATTTTAGGCTCGTCACGCTTATTCAAGATTTTAAAACAACTCTTGTCATCTTTATTTGCTTCAATTAAATTGTACAAAATAAGCTTATCTTTTTATTTTTTGCAACTTGTTGATTTTCGAAAGATTCGCTTCTTTGGCATTATAAAGAATTTATTGTCACAAATGCATGTTTTTCTAAAAAACTTTACATGTATCTTTCTTTTATGTCATCCGAATACGTATTTGTACAAAATGCATCATATTTACTTATATAAAATGCATCATATTTGCAAACATCTTTTTATTTATTATACTTGTAAAACATGTATTTTTCTAGCAATAATTAATCTGAGTTTTACCGGATAACCATAAGTTAAGCGGATCTTAAAGGATGCCTAACCCCTTCCCTTTAGGATAATAAAGAACCCTTACCTAGAATCTCACTAGTTTCGCAGACCTTAAAATTGGAGTTTACACTGCAGCACTTAGTTTAAATATTTAGGTGTCCTAATTCACCGTAAAAATAATTAGGTGGCGACTCCTCAACCCTTTTTACCCAGGAATCACCCCATACGTCCGTGCTCCGCTTTGACCCGAGCCAGGTCAAAATAGGGCGCGACAATAGGGATATGTAAGTGCTCTTTGAGCTCGGTCGCATTATCACAAAAATCAACCCTATTTATTTCGAGCTATGTTTCAACCTAATTTTCGAGCTCGGTCGTACCAAACCAATCATCCAAATGAACCCCTAGGAAATCTCAAAGATATTAAGAAATTGAAGAATCACCTCATACAATATAAACTGGGGCAGAAGTTTTGAGAAGATCTAAAAAATTCCATCAACAATTAGGCTCAAAGAATCAGCCAGTCAAAGCTCATAAACTGGGGCAGAAGTTTTGAGAGGAACTCAAAATTTCCTTAGGATTGACCCAAGAGTTAGCCTATCCAAATAAGAAACTAGGGCCAAATTTTTGAGGAGGTCTCAAAAATTTCATCAGGACACGCAGAGAGCAAAAGCAGAGAATCGAGGACAGTCGAAGAGCATCGCTCAAGTGAATAATGTCATGGCATGAGTTGACAATATTTTTACATATAAAATGTTTTTGATAAATTATTTTTTCGAAAAATGTTTTTCAAACATTTCTATTCAAAATATTATCTCTCACTATACCAGGACCGAAAGAGGGGTCAATACCAAAAAATAGAGCAACAATACAGTAGGAGCCGACAATGCGGATCGACCACATAGGAAACTAACAAATCTTTCTGTGATTGTAGGTCATAGAAAGGTCATTGAAGGGACGGTGGGGTTTTCTACTAACTTGTTTGCTCAAGAGTGAAACAGGTACAACAAAAACCATTCCGACATTGGAAAAATAACTACTAGGCATGGAGAGCCACCAAACAAAGCAAAGATGCAACACGGGAAAATGCCATAAGAGGTGTGAGGTAAAAAAGACAACCTAACCTTGAGATTCAAGAGTCGGGTGATGTAATTCCAGTCGAAAGGCTGAGCTCTTCACACCATTGTTGAATGATGTAATTCCAGTCAAAAGGCTGTGGTCTTCATTCCAAGAGTCAGGTGATGTAATTCCAGTCAAAAGGTTGTGGTCTTCACCCAGTGTCGAATGATGTAATACTAGTCGAAAGGATGCGATCTTCATTTCAAGAGTCAGGTAATGTAATTCATGTGGAAAGGCTGTGGTCTTCACCCAGTGTCGAATAATGTAATTCCAGTCGAAAGACTGCGGTCTTTATTCCAAGAGTCAGGTGATGTAATTCTAGTTGAAAGGTTTCGGTATTCATTCAAAAACTTAGGTGATGTAATTATAGTCGAAAGGCAGCGGTCTTCGCCCCAGTGTTGAATGATGTAATTCTAGTCGAAAGGCTGCGGTTTTCATTCCAAGAGTCAAGTGATGTATAGGGATGGCAATTGGGCGGGGCGGGTGCGGGTATCCCCTCCCCCGCACCCGTACCCGCCAAAAAAAATTATACCCGTCACCTACCCGCCACCCGTGGCGGGTACAATTTTCAACATCCATACCCGCCTAGGCGGGTATATTCCTATACCCGCCACCTACCTACCCGTCCGCCTACCCGCCACCTACCCGCCCGCCTACCCATCCGCCTACCCGCCATCCATTTTTTTCACCTTTTCCCCATTGCACAACAAAGAATCAAGAAAATAAAATTTCTAAGAAACCCAAAAAATTATCCACCAAAATAACTATATATTACAAATGTAGACAAAACTCAGATATTATTTTAGCTATATAAGCTAGGCGGGTAGGCGGGCGGGTAGGCGGGCGGGCGGGCGGGCGGGTAGGCGGGCGGGTAGGCGGGTAGGCGGGCGGGTAGGCGGATATGACTGCAAATCCACCACCTACCCGCCTACCCGTGACGGGTACATTTTCAATACCCATACCCGCCTACTACCCGCCAAAGTTATACCCATACCCGCCCCAATTGGGGCGGGTGCGGTGCGGAATCCGCAAAATTATACCCACCTGCCATCCCTAGTGATGTAACTCCAGTCGAAAAGCTGCGGTCTTCACTCTAGTGTCGAATGGTGTAATTCCAGTTGAAAGGCAACAATATTCATTCTAAGAGTTGAATGATGTAATTTCAATCGAAAGGTTGCAATCGAAAGGTTGCAATCTTCATTCCCAGAGTCAGGTGATGTAATTCCAGTCAAAAGGATGCGGTTTTCACCCCCAAGTCCTAATGATGTACTTCCGGCCCAAAGCTGGAGTAGTCATTCCCCAAAATCAAACTACAGAACCAGCAACATATACGAATGAGAGCCAGACATTGTCGCAGGTGACACTCGCTCGAACAAACACTCCCTAGCTAGTCAACAGAGCCAGACGGTGTCGCAGGTAACATCCGCTCAATAAGATTCCAGTAGAGCCAAACTGTATCAGAGGAGGCACCCACTCAAAGAAAGTCATCCAAGAGGATACAATAATACAAAGTCGTGTATGTGTTAATAACATAAAAATAATAACCAACATGCATGTCTCATCATATGGAAACAGGTCAAGGGTACCGTAGGTGGAAAGCACGAAGACTAGATCCAGATAATGCGGCGAAAACGTGGAACATATTCTTGGTCTGTCGGTTGAAAATATGTGTTAACGAGAGTCAGTCTCTCTGCACATGAGCTTGAATATCACTCTGCATCGACCTCGCTCACAAATCACGAAGTTTTTATATTTTAAAACCCGTAACCGGTTGGGCATATACTAGAAGATATACCCTTTTCGGGCCATCGAATCAAACTACAATTGACATGATTCTCGAAATCGGGGATATGTAGGTCACTCAATCTTCGAGGATCGGTTACATTCCAATAGGATCATCCTGGAACTCTCTAGTTCGATATTTTTTGTTATATCAACTTTAGTAGTCTAATTGAGTAAACCTACAAATGACCTGAATTCTCATGCAACCTGAGATATGTAGGAAACCCAAAAACTAGGGTCTCGCCACCATTTTAAAAAAATTACATAAAACAAAAAAGTAATTTCCTATTTGTTGGCTAAAAACTAGGTCTATCAAAATTTGCTGCTCAGGGATGGTCTAGCCATCCCCGAACACCGATGGGTCAGTTGTTGACACCTAATGTTTACCCTCCAATAATTTTATTTAATAATTCAGAGTTCCCAAGTTACATACGGAGTGAAATATACTTTTCATAAAGTGAATATGATTTAACAAAATTATTACGAGTGTATTTTATCATTTCATTTATCAAAATATCACTTCGTGTATATATTGTATAACCTATCCTGATTTTACATAATCTGATCATTAATTATGATTTTGAAATTTTAACCAACAATTATAAATGTATTTATCTCAAAAGAATTTTCACAATTGAAGAATTAATGTTCCGCTCCATCAAATTTGAAAAATTGTTAATTAAATGCGATAACAGAATTACATCTCAATTTTAAATCATGTTTTTAGTTCAAAAGACAGCTGCATAATGTTAATCTCCTAAATTCTAAACGGTGTCAAAATTAATCTTAAAACGAAGACCTTAATTCAATTAAGTTATTTATGAAATTATCCAGTTATTTTCATTTTAGCTGAGCCCAAGCCAAAATGGCCAGGCCGAACCCAAGTAGCGATGTAAAACGCATAAAGGCAAAAGGCCCTTCTTTTCCTTTTACGATAAAAGAGATACAACAAAACCCTAGCCGCTTAGTTGTCTCTCCTCAATCGCGGTCTCATACCGTTGCACCACATAAGGTAAGTTCAAGCCGTCTTTGACCTTTCGGCTGCCTCCACACAAGGTAAGTTCACTTCCTTTTAGATTATGCTCTTTAATTTATATTATGTGGTTTGTGTGATTTAATTATGTATTTGTAAGATGTGTTTAGCTTAAGATTAGTTGCTATTTAGGTCTGTAGTTTAGGTTTTAAACATCTTTTAGATGATGTTAAGTGTTACCTAAGCCTACTAGGTTATTTATCATGTATGTTGTTTAAATATTCATTATTCTGAGTCATAAAGTGTTTTTAACAAGTTACTATCACTATTTGAGGTTATTAGGATTAAGATTAACATGTTAAGGCCAATGTTGACTTGATTCAGATAATTATAAGCATGTTTAATTTAGTTTATGGTTGTTTAAACTCATTAATATAACTGCTAAGCCTATTCTGATTGAGATTTGTTAATTGTCTTTGATTATTAAGTTCATGTTAGCATGTTTGGTTGATTATTGATGATTGCCTAGGTTCCCTATATTGATTACATTAAGTCTCACCTTGGCATATTTATGTTGATATAGTCAAGTCAGTTGTTGTCTATACTCATGTGGTCCATATTTAGTAAATTTTGGGTAGAGTTATGTTTTCTAAACCTGAGATTAAGATGTTAGAGTCATTGTTAGTTGTTTACTAAGCTTATCTATAGTCATAAGTATCTACAGTACTAGTTTAAGGGTGTTCTAGTCATGTATGGATCCCTGAGGTCATAAAACTTGTAGTCATGTTGTTTAAAATTGGTTCTATGTGTTTAGTTGGCTATTCTTACTGTCTGTTGACTGGTGTGTGTGGTTTGAAAAGAAGGTGCTTAAACATATTAGTTTAGAACTAATCTATGCACACATGAATCATTTGGTTAGTTTGAAACCTAGTTTAAAGTATGTTGATCACTTGTGATTGGTGATTTATGTGTTAGTTGTAGTCTATTTTAACCAAATCATAGGCTGGTATTTAAGGTAATACTTACAGATGTTGAGTTTGGACTTGCTAAATGAATAGACTGACTGAATATGTTTCTGCCATGATATAATAAGCATTCTTAACCTCTTAAAAGTTCTGTTTAAATGATCCATGTTACATCATGTCTGCTTTGTCATTTAAGTTCTAGTATCACGGTAAATATGGGCTGCTGGGTTCTAGTCTTTGCTTGTTTGAGCATGCATGTTAGCTGGTAAAGATCATACTTAGTTTGAATGTGCTACAAATGATCTATAACATGCCATTTAGCTACTGTTAGGCTTTAAAATAATATAAGGGATGGGTATTTGACTATGCTGGTTCATTTGAGTTAAGGTAGATAACTTAACAAGAGAATACAATGTTATAGATATACAGAACCATTTAATGAATTTAAGATTAGACATGTGCCTTGTGCAAATCTTAGTTACAATTTGATTGATTAATTGTAGGGAATTATATGATGTCATAGTGTTTTTCCCAGCTAATATGCATGTTACTCTTAACAAACTTGAACCTGTCAAGCTAATATGCATGTTACCCTAATATGCATGTTACTCCTAACAAACTTGAACATGTCAAGTTGTTAAAAGGGTTGTTAAGGTCATACTTGATTGAAGAATACGTGTTTTGATTCTTAGGGTCTTGTCTGGTTTGAATGAGTTGTTTATGATTCTTGGTATGTCACTTAACCCTGTATAGACTGAAATGACTCCCATGTGTCAAGATTTTAATTAAGTTGGTCCTGTTTTAGGCAAATTCATGTTGATTTGACGGGAACTTGCCTTATGATTTTTGGATACTCTAGCTATCATTCCTTCCCATTTTAGCATGTTCCTAATAGGATTCAAATGATCCAATGCGTGTCTATTCCTACCTGAATGTCAGCATCTATGATTGTTCTCCTGATCTCCTTTTAGTTTACATGTCATGTATACATTTATTAAGGAATATAAGGCTATTTTCACTTCTGTGTTGAGCCAACTGACCTTGCATGCTAGCTAAGTGCATATCTGTATATTAACCAAACCTTAACATATTAATCCGTTGGGCCTGACCCATTTCTGATACTCTTTATTTTACTTTCTCTTCTTCACAACCGTGTAATTGGGCTTGGCCCATTGTTTGATCTATTTTCTTTATTTACTTCTATGTTGCTGATTCAATTTGAGTTAGCCTGTCTGTTATGAATTAATTGCAAAGTTATTATAGTTTGTTTGTCTACTACTCCATGCATATAATTCCAGTTGAAAGGTTGTGGTCTTTATTCCAAGAGTCAGGTGATGTAATTCGAGTTGAAAGGTTGCGGTCTTCATTCAAAAAGTTAGGTGATGTAATTCTAGTCGAAAGGCAGCGGTCTTCGCCCCAGTGTTGAATGATGTAATTCTAGTTGGGAGGCTGCGATCTTCATTCCAAGAGTCAAGTGATGTAACTGCAGTCGAAAGGCTGCGGTCTTCATTCCAATGTCAAATGATGTAATTCCAGTTGAAAGGCAACGGTATTCATTCCAAGAGTTGAATGATGTAATTCCAGTCGAAAGGTTGCAGTCTTCATTCTCAGAGTCAGGTGATGTAATTCCAGTGAAAAGGCTGCGGTTTTCACCCCCAAGTCCTAACGATGTACTTCCGGCCCAAAACTGTAGTAGTCGTTCCCCAAAATCAAACTACAGAACCAATAACATATACCCAGGAGAGACAGACAGTGTCACAGGTGACACCCGCTCGAATAGACACTCCATAACTAGTCAACAGAGCCAGACGGTGTCGCAGGTAACATCCGCTCAATAAGATTCCAGTAGAGCCAAACTGTATCAGATGAGGCACCGGCTCAAAGAAAGTCATCTAAGAGGATACAATAATACAAAGTCGTGTATGTGTTAATAACATAAAAATAATAACAAACATGCATGTCTCAGCATATGGAATCAGGTCAAGGGTACCGTAGGTGGAAAGCATGAAGACCAGATCCAGATAATGCGGAGAAAATGTGGAACATATTATTGGTCTGTCGGTTGAAACTATGTATCAATGAGAGTCAATCTCTATGTACATGAGCTTGAACATCACTCTGCATCGACCTCGCTCACAAATCACGAAGTTTTTATATTTTAAAACCCGTAACCGGTTGGGCATATACTAGAAGATATACCCTTTTCGGGCCATCGAATCAAACTACAATTGACATGATTCTCGAAATCGGGGATATGTAGGTCACTCAATCTTCGAGGATCAGTTACATTCCAATAGGATCATCCTGGAACTCCCTAGTTCGATATTTTTTGTTATATCAACTTTAGTAGTCTAATTGAGTAAACCTACAAATGACCTGAATTCTCATGCAACCTGAGATATGTAGGAAACCCAAAAACTAGGGTCTCGCCACCATTTTAAAAAAATTACATAAAAACAAAAGAGTAATTTCCTATTTGTTGGCTAGAAACTAGGTCTATCAAAATTCGCTGCTCAGGGATGGTCTAGCCATCCTCGAACACAAATGGGTCAGTTGTTGACACCTAATTTTTACCCTCCAATAATTTTATTTAATAATTCAGAGTTCCCAAGTTACATACGGAGTGAAATATACTTTTCATAAAGTGAATATGATTTAACAAAATTATTACGAGTGTATTTTATCATTTCATTTATCAAAATATCACTTGGTGTATATATTGTATATCATATCCTAATTTTACATAATCTGATTATTAATTATGATTTTGAAATTTTAACCAACAATTATAAATGTAATTATCTCAAAAGAATTTTCAAAATTGAAGAATTAATGTACCGCTCCATCAAATTTGAGAAATTGTTAATTAAATGCGATAACAGAATTACATCTCAATTTTTAATCATGTTTTTAATTCAAAAGACAGCTGCATAATGTTTATCTCCTAAATTCCTAACGGTGTCAAAATTAGGCTTAAAACGAAGACCTTAATTCAATTAAGTTATTTATGAAATTTTCTAGTTATTTTCATTTTAGCTGAGCCCAAACCAAAATGGCCAGGCCCAGCCCAAGTAGCGATGTAAAACGCATAAAGGCAAAAGGTCCTTCTTTTCCTTTTACGATAAAAAAAATACAACAAAACCTTAGCCGCTTAGTTGGCTCTCTTCAATCGCGCTCTCGTACTGTTGCACCCCATACCTCAAAGGTGACGCTACCCTTGTTGTACTTTTTTTTTTCTGCGATTCTTAATTACTTCTTGTCCATTGTCATTTCAAATACACGAATTTCATTGGATGAGAACTTTTGGAGGGATTTCCCCCCCAAAAATATGTTCCCCCATATCGTTTGTTACAAAGGTCCGCTAGGGTTCCCAGACCCTATAAATAGAGACACGTGTTCTTCAATTTAAGGGTTCGAAATTCGATTCTTGGATTTTGCATTGTTTAGAGCTGAATTGAGTTTAAACTTGATTAATTAAGCTTAATTTGGGATCCAAGCCCTTTGGTGGAATCCATACCTAGCTAATTAGTCTTTCACGAACTAAAACCCTTTATTTTCGTGTGTTTGCGAGTGATTGAGGTTCGAGATTGATGATTCAAGCCATCTTCGACCTTTCGGCTGCCTCCACACAAGGTAAGTTCACTTCCTTTTAGTTTATGCTCTTTAATTTATATTATGTGGTTTGTGTGATTTAATTATGTATTTGCAAGATGTGTTTAGCTTAAGATTAGTTGCTATTTAGGTCTGTAGTTTAGGTTTAAAACATGTTTTAGACGATGTTAAGTGTTACCTAAGCGTACTAGGTTATTTATCATGTATGTTGTTTAAATATTCATTATTCTGAGTCATAAAGTGTTTTTTAACAAGTTACTATCGCTATTTGAGGTTATTAGGATTAAGATTAACATGTTAAGGCCACTGTTGATCTGATTCGGATAATTATAAGCATGTTTAATTTAGTTTATGCTTGTTTAAACTCATTAATATAACTATTAAGCCTATTCTCGATTGAGTTTTGTTAATTGTCTTTGATTCTTAAGTTCATGTTAGCATGTTTGGATGAGTATTGATGATTTCCTAGATTTCCTATATTGATTACATTAAGTCTCACCTTGGCATATTTATGTTGATATAGTCAAATCAGTTGTTATCTATACTCATGTGGTCCATATTTAGTAAATTTTGGGTAGAGTTATGTTGTCTAAACCTGAGATTAAGATGTTAGTGTCATTGTTAGTTGTTTACTAAGCTTATCTATAGTCATAAGTATCTACAGTACTAGTTTAAGGGTGTTCTAGTCATGTATGGATCCCTGAGGTCATAAAACTTGTAGTCATGTTGTTTACAAATTGGTTCTATGTGTTTAGTTGGCTATTCTTACTGTCTGTTGACTGGTGTGTGTGGTTTGAAAAGAAGGTGCTTAAACATATTAGTTTAGAACTGAATCTATGCACACATGAATCATTTGGTTAGTTTGAAACCCAGTTTAAAGTATGTTGATAACTTGTGATTGGTGATTTATGTGTTAGTTGTAGTCTATTTTAACCAAATCATAGGCTGGTATTTAAGGTAATATTTACAGATGCTGAGTTTGGACTTGCTAAATGAATAGACTGACTGAATATGTTTCTGCCATTATATAAAAAGCATTCTGAACCTCTTAAAAGTTATGTTTAAATTATCCATGTTACATCATGTCTGCTTTGTCATTTAAGTGCTAGTATCAAGGTAAATATGGGCTGTTGGGTTCTAGTCTTTGCTTGTTTGAGCGTGCATGTTAGCTGGTAAATATCATACTTAGTTTGAATGTGCTATAAATGATCTATAACATGCCATTTAGCTACTGTTAGGCTTTAAAATAATATAAGGGATGGGTATTTGACTATCTTTGGTTCATTTGACTTAAGGTAGATAACTTAACAAGAGAATACAATGTTATAGATATACAGAACCATTTAATGAATTTATGATTAGATGTGTGCCTTGTGCAAACCTTGGTAACGATTTGATTGATTAATTGTAGGGAATTATATGATGTCATAGGGTTTTTCCAGCTAATATGCATGTTACTCTTAACAAACTTGAACCTGTCAAGCTAATATGCATGTTACTCTTAACAAACTTGAACCTGTCAAGCTGTTAAAATGGTTATTAAGGTCATACTTGATTGAAGAATATGTGTTTTGATTCTTAGGGTCTTGTCTGGTTTGAATGAGTTGTTTATGATTCTTGGTATGTCACTTAACCCTGTATAGGCTGAAATGACTCCCATGTGTCAATATTTTAATTCAGTTGGTCCTGCTTAGGCAAATTCATGTTGATTTGACGGGAACTTGCCTTATGATTTTTGGATACTCTAGCTATCCTTCCTTCCCCTTTTAGCATGTTCCTAATAGGATTCAAATGATCCAATGCGTGTCTATTCCTACATGAATGTCAGCATCTATGATTGTTCTCCTGATCTCCTTTTAGTTTACATGTCATGTATACATTTATTAAGGAATATAAGGCTATTTTCACTTCTATGTTGAGCCAACTGACCTTGCATGCTAGCTAAGTGCATATCTGTGTATTATCCAAACCTTAACATATTAATCTGTTGGGCCTGACCCATTTCTGATACTCTTTCTTTTACTTTCTCTTCTTCACAACCGTGTAATTGGGCTTGGCCCATTGTTTGATCTATTTTCTTTATTTACTTCTATGTTGCTGATTTAATTTGAATTAGCCTGTGTTATAAAAACGTGCAAGGTTATTATTGTTTGTTTGTTTACTACTCCATGCATATAATTTCAGTTGAAAGGTTGCGGTCTTTATTCCAAGTGTCAGGTGATGTAATTCGAGTTGAAAGGTTGCGGTCTTCATTCAAAAAGTTAGGTGATGTAATTCTAGTAGAAAGGCAGCGGTCTTCATTCCAAGAGTCAAGTGATGTAACTCCAGTCGAAAGGCTGCGGTTTTCACTCCAGTGTCGAATGATGTAATTCCAGTTGAAAGGCAACGATATTCATTCCAAGAGTTGAATGATGTAATTTCATTCGAAAGGTTGCAGTCTTCATTCTTAGAGTCAGGTGATGTAATTCCAGTCAAAAGGCTACGATTTTCACCCCCAAGTCCTAACGATGTACTTCCGGTCCAAAACTGGAGTAGTCGTTCCCCAAAATTAAACTACAGAACCAACAACATATACCTAGGAGAGCCAGAAGGTGTCACAGGTGACACCCGCTCGAATAGACACTCCATGGCTAGTCAACAGAGCCAGATGGTGTCACAGGTAACATCCGCTCAATAAGATTCCAGTAGTGTCAATGTGTATCAGAGGAGGCACCCGCTCAAAGAAAATCATCCAAGAGGATACAATAATACAAAGTCGTGTATGCGTGAATAACATAAAAATAATAACCAACATGCATGTCTCAGCATATGGAATCAGGTCAAGGGTACCGTAGGTGGAAAGCACGAAGACCAGATCCAGATAATGCGGAGAAAACGTGGAACATATTATTAGTCTGTCAGTTGAAAATATGTGCCAACGAGAGTCAATCTCTCTGCACATGAGCTTGAACATCACTCTGCATCGACCTCGCTCACAAATTACGATGTTTTTATATTTAAAAACCCGTAACCGGTTGGGCATATACTAGAAGAGATACCCTTTTCGGGCCATCGAGTCAAACTACAATTGACATAATTCTCAAAACCGGGGATATGTAGGTCACTTAATCTTCGAGGATCGGTTACATCCCAACAGGAACATCCTGGAACTCCCTAGTTCGATATTTTTTGTTATATCAGCTCTAGTAGTCTAATTAAGTAAAACTACAAATGGCCTGAATTTTCATGCAACCTGAGATATGTAGGAAACCCAAAAACTAGGGTCTCGCCACCATTTATAAAAAATTACATAAAAACAAAAAAGTAATTTCCTATTTGTTGGGTAAAAACTAGGTCTATCAAAATTCCCTGCTCAATGATGGTCTAGCCATCCCCGAACAACGATGGGTCAGTTGTTGACACCTAATGTTTACCCTACAATAATTTTATTTAATAATTCAGAGTTCCCAAGTTACATACGGAGTGAAATATACTTTTCATAAAGTGAATATGATTTAACAAAATTATTACGAGTGTATTTTATCATTTCATTTATCAAAATATCACTTCGTGTATATATTATATATCATATCCTGATTTTACATAATCTGATCATTAATTATGATTTTGGAATTTTAACCAACAATTATAAATGTAATTATCTCAAAAGAATTTTCAAAATTGAAGAATTAATGTTCTGCTGCATCAAATTTGAGAATTTGTTAATTAAATGCGATAACAGAATTACATCTCAATTTTAAATCTTTTTTTTAATTCAAAAGACAGCTGCATAATGTTAATCTCCTAAATTCCAAACGGTGTCAAAATTAGGCTTAAAACGAAGACCTTAATTCAATTAAGTTATTTATGAAATTATCCAGTTATTTTCATTTTAGCTGAGCCCAAGCCAAAATGGCCAGGCCCAGCCCAAGTAGCGATGTAAAACGCATAAAGGCAAAAGGTCCTTCTTTTCCTTTTACGATAAAAAAAATACAACAAAACCTTAGCCGCTTAGTTGGCTCTCTTCAATCGCGCTCTCGTACTGTTGCACCCCATACCTCAAAGGTGACGCTACCCTTGTTGTACTTTTTTTTTTTCTGCGATTCTTAATTACTTCTTGTCCATTGTCATTTCAAATACACGAATTTCATTGGATGAGAACTTTTGGAGGGATTTCCCCCCCAAAAATATGTTCCCCCATATCGTTTGTTACAAAGGTCCGCTAGGGTTCCCACACCCTATAAATAGAGACACGTGTTCTTCAATTTAAGGGTTCGAAATTCGATTCTTGGATTTTGCATTGTTAAGAGCTGAATTGAGTTTAAACTTGATTAATTAAGCTTAATTTGGGATCCAAGCCCTTTGGTGGAATCCATACCTAGCTAATTAGTCTTTCACGAACTAAAACCCTTTATTTTCGTGTGTTTGCGAGTGATTGAGGTTCGAGATTGATGATTCAAGCCATCTTCGACCTTTAGGCTGCCTCCACACAAGGTAAGTTCACTTCCTTTTAGTTTATGCTCTTTAATTTATATTATGTGGTTTGTGTGATTTAATTATGTATTTGCAAGATGTGTTTAGCTTAAGATTAGTTGCTATTTAGGTCTGTAGTTTAGGTTTAAAACATGTTTTAGACGATGTTAAGTGTTACCTAAGCGTACTAGGTTATTTATCATGTATGTTGTTTAAATATTCATTATTCTGAGTCATAAAGTGTTTTTTAACAAGTTACTATCGCTATTTGAGGTTATTAGGATTAAGATTAACATGTTAAGGCCACTGTTGATCTGATTCGGATAATTATAAGCATGTTTAATTTAGTTTATGCTTGTTTAAACTCATTAATATAAGCTATTAACCGTATTCTCATTGAGATTTGTTAATTGTCTTTGATTATTAAGTTCATGTTAGCATGTTTGGATGAGTATTGATGATTTCCTAGATTTCCTATATTGATTACATTAAGTCTCACCTTGGCATATTTATGTTGATATAGTCAAATCAGTTGTTATCTATACTCATGTGGTCCATATTTAGTAAATTTTGGGTAGAGTTATGTTGTCTAAACCTGAGATTAAGATGTTAGTGTCATTGTTAGTTGTTTACTAAGCTTATCTATAGTCATAAGTATCTACAGTACTAGTTTAAGGGTGTTCTAGTCATGTATGGATCCCTGAGGTCATAAAACTTGTAGTCATGTTGTTTACAAATTGGTTCTATGTGTTTAGTTGGCTATTCTTCTTGTTTGTTGACTGGTGTGTGTGGTTTGAAAAGAAGGTGCTTAAACATATTAGTTTAGAACTGAATCTATGCACACATGAATCATTTGGTTAGTTTGAAACCCAGTTTAAAGTATGTTGATAACTTGTGATTGGTGATTTATGTGTTAGTTGTAGTCTATTTTAACCAAATCATAGGCTGGTATTTAAGGTAATATTTACAGATGCTGAGTTTGGACTTGCTAAATGAATAGACTGACTGAATATGTTTCTGCCATTATATAAAAAGCATTCTGAACCTCTTAAAAGTTATGTTTAAATTATCCATGTTACATCATGTCTGCTTTGTCATTTAAGTGCTAGTATCAAGGTAAATATGGGCTGTTGGGTTCTAGTCTTTGCTTGTTTGAGCGTGCATGTTAGCTGGTAAATATCATACTTAGTTTGAATGTGCTATAAATGATCTATAACATGCCATTTAGCTACTGTTAGGCTTTAAAATAATATAAGGGATGGGTATTTGACTATGCTGGTTCATTTGACTTAAGGTAGATAACTTAACAAGAGAATACAATGTTATAGATATACAGAACCATTTAATGAATTTATGATTAGATGTGTGCCTTGTGCAAACCTTGGTAACGATTTGATTGATTAATTGTAGGGAATTATATGATGTCATAGGGTTTTTCCCAGCTAATATGCATGTTACTCTTAACAAACTTGAACCTGTCAAGCTAATATGCATGTTACTCTTAACAAACTTGAACATGTCAAGTTGTTAAAAGGGCTGGTAAGGTCATACTTGATTGAAGAATATGTGTTTTGATTCTTAGCGTCTTTTCTGGTTTGAATGAGTTGTTTATGATTCTTGGTATGTCACTTAACCTTGTATAGGCTGAAATGACTCCCATGTGTCAATATTTTAATTCAGTTGGTCCTGTTTTAGGCAAATTCATGTTGATTTGACGGGAACTTGCCTTATGATTTTTGGATACTCTAGCTATCCTTCCTTCCCCTTTTAGCATGTTCCTAATAGGATTCAAATGATCCAATGCGTGTCTATTCCTACATGAATGTCAGCATCTATGATTGTTCTCCTGATCTCCTTTTAGTTTACATGTCATGTATACATTTATTAAGGAATATAAGGCTATTTTCACTTCTATGTTGAGCCAACTGACCTTGCATGCTAGCTAAGTGCATATCTGTGTATTATCCAAACCTTAACATATTAATCTGTTGGGCCTGACCCATTTCTGATACTCTTTCTTTTACTTTCTCTTCTTCACAACCGTGTAATTGGGCTTGGCCCATTGTTTGATCTATTTTCTTTATTTACTTCTATGTTGCTGATTTAATTTGAATTAGCCTGTGTTATAAAAACGTGCAAGGTTATTATTGTTTGTTTGTTTACTACTCCATGCATATAATTTCAGTTGAAAGGTTGCGGTCTTTATTCCAAGTGTCAGGTGATGTAATTCGAGTTGAAAGGTTGCGGTCTTCATTCAAAAAGTTAGGTGATGTAATTCTAGTAGAAAGGCAATGGTCTTCATTCCAAGAGTCAAGTGATGTAACTCCAATCGAAAGGTCATGCGGTTTTCACTCCAAAGGTCGAATGATGTAATTCCAGTTGAAAGGCAACGATATTCATTCCAAGAGTTGAATGATGTAATTTCATTCGAAAGGTTGCAGCCTTCATTCTTAGAGTCAGTGATGTAATTCCAAATCAAAGGCTACGATTTTCACCCCCAAGTCCTAACGATGTACTTCCGGTCCAAAACTGGAGTAGTCGTTCCCCAAAATTAAACTACGTAACCAACAACATATACCTAGGAGAGCTGGAAGGTGTCACAGGTGACACCCGCTCGAATAGACACTCCATGGCTAGTCAACAGAGCCAGATGGTGTCACAGCTAACATCCGCTCAATAAGATTCCAGTAGTGTCAATGTGTATCAGAGGAGGCACCCGCTCAAAGAAAATCATCCAAGAGGATACAATAATACAAAGTCGTATGCGTGAATAACATAAAAATAATAACCAACATGCATGTCTCAAAGATATGGAATCAGGTCAAGGGTACCGTAGGTGGAAAGCACGAAGACCAGATCCGGATAATGCGAGAAAACGTGGAACATATTATTAGTCCTGTCAGTTGAAAATATGTGCCAACGAGAGTCAATCTCTGCACATGAGCTTGAACATCACTGCATCGACCTCGCTCACAAATTACGATGTTTTTATATTTAAAAACCCGTAACCGGTTGGGCATATACTAGAAGAGATACCCTTTTCGGGCCATCGAGTCAAACTACAATTGACATAATTCTCAAAACCGGGGATATGTAGGTCACTTAATCTTCGAGGATCGGTTACATCCCAACAGGAACATCCTGGAACTCCCTAGTTCGATATTTTTTGTTATATCAGCTCTAGTAGTCTAATTAAGTAAAACTACAAATGGCCTGAATTTTCATGCAACCTGAGATATGTAGGAAACCCAAAAACTAGGGTCTCGCCACCATTTATAAAAAATTACATAAAAACAAAAAAGTAATTTCCTATTTGTTGGGTAAAAACTAGGTCTATCAAAATTCCCTGCTCAATGATGGTCTAGCCATCCCCGAACAACGATGGGTCAGTTGTTGACACCTAATGTTTACCCTACAATAATTTTATTTAATAATTCAGAGTTCCCAAGTTACATACGGAGTGAAATATACTTTTCATAAAGTGAATATGATTTAACAAAATTATTACGAGTGTATTTTATCATTTCATTTATCAAAATATCACTTCGTGTATATATTATATATCATATCCTGATTTTACATAATCTGATCATTAATTATGATTTTGGAATTTTAACCAACAATTATAAATGTAATTATCTCAAAAGAATTTTCAAAATTGAAGAATTAATGTTCTGCTGCATCAAATTTGAGAATTTGTTAATTAAATGCGATAACAGAATTACATCTCAATTTTAAATCTTTTTTTTAATTCAAAAGACAGCTGCATAATGTTAATCTCCTAAATTCCAAACGGTGTCAAAATTAGGCTTAAAACGAAGACCTTAATTCAATTAAGTTATTTATGAAATTATCCAGTTATTTTCATTTTAGCTGAGCCCAAGCCAAAATGGCCAGGCCCAGCCCAAGTAGCGATGTAAAACGCATAAAGGCAAAAGGTCCTTCTTTTCCTTTTACGATAAAAAAAATACAACAAAACCTTAGCCGCTTAGTTGGCTCTCTTCAATCGCGCTCTCGTACTGTTGCACCCCATACCTCAAAGGTGACGCTACCCTTGTTGTACTTTTTTTTTTTCTGCGATTCTTAATTACTTCTTGTCCATTGTCATTTCAAATACACGAATTTCATTGGATGAGAACTTTTGGAGGGATTTCCCCCCCAAAAATATGTTCCCCCATATCGTTTGTTACAAAGGTCCGCTAGGGTTCCCACACCCTATAAATAGAGACACGTGTTCTTCAATTTAAGGGTTCGAAATTCGATTCTTGGATTTTGCATTGTTAAGAGCTGAATTGAGTTTAAACTTGATTAATTAAGCTTAATTTGGGATCCAAGCCCTTTGGTGGAATCCATACCTAGCTAATTAGTCTTTCACGAACTAAAACCCTTTATTTTCGTGTGTTTGCGAGTGATTGAGGTTCGAGATTGATGATTCAAGCCATCTTCGACCTTTCGGCTGCCTCCACACAAGGTAAGTTCACTTCCTTTTAGTTTATGCTCTTTAATTTATATTATGTGGTTTGTGTGATTTAATTATGTATTTGCAAGATGTGTTTAGCTTAAGATTAGTTGCTATTTAGGTCTGTAGTTTAGGTTTAAAACATGTTTTAGACGATGTTAAGTGTTACCTAAGCGTACTAGGTTATTTATCATGTATGTTGTTTAAATATTCATTATTCTGAGTCATAAAGTGTTTTTTAACAAGTTACTATCGCTATTTGAGGTTATTAGGATTAAGATTAACATGTTAAGGCCACTGTTGATCTGATTCGGATAATTATAAGCATGTTTAATTTAGTTTATGCTTGTTTAAACTCATTAATATAACTGTTAAGCCTATTCTGATTGAGATTTGTTAATTGTCTTTGATTATTAAGTTCATGTTAGCATGTTTGGATGAGTATTGATGATTTCCTAGATTTCCTATATTGATTACATTAAGTCTCACCTTGGCATATTTATGTTGATATAGTCAAATCAGTTGTTATCTATACTCATGTGGTCCATATTTAGTAAATTTTGGGTAGAGTTATGTTGTCTAAACCTGAGATTAAGATGTTAGTGTCATTGTTAGTTGTTTACTAAGCTTATCTATAGTCATAAGTATCTACAAGACTAGTTTAAGGGTGTTCTAGTCATGTATGGATCCCTGAGGTCATAAAACTTGTAGTCATGTTGTTTACAAATTGGTTCTATGTGTTTAGTTGGCTATTCTTACTGTCTGTTGACTGGTGTGTGTGGTTTGAAAAGAAGGTGCTTAAACATATTAGTTTAGAACTGAATCTATGCACACATGAATCATTTGGTTAGTTTGAAACCCAGTTTAAAGTATGTTGATAACTTGTGATTGGTGATTTATGTGTTAGTTGTAGTCTATTTTAACCAAATCATAGGCTGATATTTAAGGTAATATTTACAGATGCTGAGTTTGGACTTGCTAAATGAATAGACTGACTGAATATGTTTCTGCCATTATATAAAAAGCATTCTGAACCTCTTAAAAGTTATGTTTAAATTATCCATGTTACATCATGTCTGCTTTGTCATTTAAGTGCTAGTATCAAGGTAAATATGGGCTGTTGGGTTCTAGTCTTTGCTTGTTTGAGCGTGCATGTTAGCTGGTAAATATCATACTTAGTTTGAATGTGCTATAAATGATCTATAACATGCCATTTAGCTACTGTTAGGCTTTAAAATAATATAAGGGATGGGTATTTGACTATGCTGGTTCATTTGACTTAAGGTAGATAACTTAACAAGAGAATACAATGTTATAGATATACAGAACCATTTAATGAATTTATGATTAGATGTGTGCCTTGTGCAAACCTTGGTAACGATTTGATTGATTAATTGTAGGGAATTATATGATGTCATAGGGTTTTTCCCAGCTAATATGCATGTTACTCTTAACAAACTTGAACCTGTCAAGCTAATATGCATGTTACTCTTAACAAACTTGAACATGTCAAGTTGTTAAAAAGTCATTAAGGTCATACTTGATTGAAGAATGTGTGTTTTGTTTCTTGGCGCTTTTTCTGGTTTGATTGAGTTGTTTATGATTCTTGGTATGTCACTTAACCTTGTATAGGCTGAAATGACTCCCATGTGTCAATATTTTAATTCAGTTGGTCCTGCTTAGGCAAATTCATGTTGATTTGACTGAACTTGCCTTATGATTTTTGGATACTCTAGCTATCCTTCCTTCCCCTTTTAGCATGTTCCTAATAGGATTCAAATGATCCAATGCGTGTCTATTCCTACATGAATGTCAGCATCTATGATTGTTCTCCTGATCTCCTTTTAGTTTACATGTCATGTATACATTTATTAAGGAATATAAGGCTATTTTCACTTCTATGTTGAGCCAACTGACCTTGCATGCTAGCTAAGTGCATATCTGTGTATTATCCAAACCTTAACATATTAATCATTGGGCCTGACCCATTTCGATACTCTTTCTTTTACTTTCTCTTCTTCACAACCGTAATTGGGCTTGGCCCATTGTTTGATCTATTTTCTTTATTTACTTCTATGTTGCTGATTTAATTTGAATTAGCCTGTGTTATAAAAACGTGCAAGGTTATTATTGTTTGTTTGTTTACTACTCCATGCATATAATTTCAGTTGAAAGGTTGCGGTCTTTATTCCAAGTGTCAGGTGATGTAATTCGAGTTGAAAGGTTGCGGTCTTCATTCAAAAAGTTAGGTGATGTAATTCTAGTAGAAAGGCAGCGGTCTTCATTCCAAGAGTCAAGTGATGTAACTCCAGTCGAAAGGCTGCGGTTTTCACTCCAGTGTCGAATGATGTAATTCCAGTTGAAAGGCAACGATATTCATTCCAAGAGTTGAATGATGTAATTTCATTCGAAAGGTTGCAGTCTTCATTCTTAGAGTCAGGTGATGTAATTCCAGTCAAAAGGCTACGATTTTCACCCCCAAGTCCTAACGATGTACTTCCGGTCCAAAACTGGAGTAGTCGTTCCCCAAAATTAAACTACAGAACCAACAACATATACCTAGGAGAGCCAGAAGGTGTCACAGGTGACACCCGCTCGAATAGACACTCCATGGCTAGTCAACAGAGCCAGATGGTGTCACAGGTAACATCCGCTCAATAAGATTCCAGTAGTGTCAATGTGTATCAGAGGAGGCACCCGCTCAAAGAAAATCATCCAAGAGGATACAATAATACAAAGTCGTGTATGCGTGAATAACATAAAAATAATAACCAACATGCATGTCTCAGCATATGGAATCAGGTCAAGGGTACCGTAGGTGGAAAGCACGAAGACCAGATCCAGATAATGCGGAGAAAACGTGGAACATATTATTAGTCCTGGGTTGAAAATATGTGCCAACGAGAGTCAATCTCTCTGCACATGAGCTTGAACATCACTCTGCATCGACCTCGCTCACAAATTACGATGTTTTTATATTTAAAAACCCGTAACCGGTTGGGCATATACTAGAAGAGATACCCTTTTCGGGCCATCGAGTCAAACTACAATTGACATAATTCTCAAAACCGGGGATATGTAGGTCACTTAATCTTCGAGGATCGGTTACATCCCAACAGAACATCCTGGAACTCCCTAGTTCGATATTTTTTGTTATATCACTCTAGTAGTCTAATTAAGTAAAACTACAAATGGCCTGAATTTTCATGCAACTTTGAGATATGTAGGAAACCCAAAAACTAGGGTCTCGCCACCATTTATAAAAATTACATAAAAACAAAAAGTAATTTCCTATTTGTTGGGTAAAAACTAGGTCTATCAAAATTCCCTGCTCAATGATGGTCTAGCCATCCCTAACAACGATGGGTCAGTTGTTGACACCTAATGTTTACCCTACAATAATTTTATTTAATAATTCAGAGTTCCCAAGTTACATACGGAGTGAAATATACTTTTCATAAAGTGAATATGATTTAACAAAATTATTACGAGTGTATTTTATCATTTCATTTATCAAAATATCACTTCGTGTATATATTATATATCATATCCTGATTTTACATAATCTGATCATTAATTATGATTTTGGAATTTTAACCAACAATTATAAATGTAATTATCTCAAAAGAATTTTCAAAATTGAAGAATTAATGTTCACAGCATCAAATTTGAGAATTTGTTAATTAAATGCGATAAATGTAATTACATCTCAATTTTAAATCTTTTTTTTAATTCAAAAGACAGCTGCATAATGTTAATCTCCTAAATTCCAAACGGTGTCAAAATTATGCTTAAAACGAAGTCCTTAATTCAATTAAGTTATTTATGAAATTATCCAGTTATTTTCTTTTTAGCTGAGCCCAAGCCAAAATGGCCAGGCCCAAATTTCAAGTAGCGATGTAAAACGCATAAAGGCAAAAGGTCCTTCTTTTCCTTTACGATAAAAATACAACAAAACCTTAGCCGCTTAGTTGGCTCTCTTCAATCGCGCTCGTCTTTGTTGCACCCCTTACCTCAAATGTGACCCTACCTTTTTTGTATTTTTTTTTTTTCTGCGATTCTTAATTACTTCTTGTCCATTGTCATTTCAAATACACGAATTTCATTGGATGAGAACTTTTGGAGGATTTCCCCCCCAAAAATATGTTCCCCCATATCGTTTGTTACAAAGGTCCGCTAGGGTTCCCACACCCTATAAATAGAGACACGTGTTCTTCAATTTAAGGGTTCGAAATTCGATTCTTGGATTTTGCATTGTTAAGAGCTGAATTGAGTTTAAACTTGATTAATTAAGCTTAATTTGGGATCCAAGCCCTTTGGTGGAATCCATACCTAGCTAATTAGTCTTTCACGAACTAAAACCCTTTATTTTCGTGTGTTTGCGAGTGATTGAGGTTCGAGATTGATGATTCAAGCCATCTTCGACCTTTCGGCTGCCTCCACACAAGGTAAGTTCACTTCCTTTTAGTTTATGCTCTTTAATTTATATTATGTGGTTTGTGTGATTTAATTATGTATTTGCAAGATGTGTTTAGCTTAAGATTAGTTGCTATTTAGGTCTGTAGTTTAGGTTTAAAACATGTTTTAGACGATGTTAAGTGTTACCTAAGCGTACTAGGTTATTTATCATGTATGTTGTTTAAATATTCATTATTCTGAGTCATAAAGTGTTTTTTAACAAGTTACTATCGCTATTTGAGGTTATTAGGATTAAGATTAACATGTTAAGGCCACTGTTGATCTGATTCGGATAATTATAAGCATGTTTAATTTAGTTTATGCTTGTTTAAACTCATTAATATAACTGTTAAGCCTATTCTGATTGAGATTTGTTAATTGTCTTTGATTATTAAGTTCATGTTAGCATGTTTGGATGAGTATTGATGATTTCCTAGATTTCCTATATTGATTACATTAAGTCTCACCTTGGCATATTTATGTTGATATAGTCAAATCAGTTGTTATCTATACTCATGTGGTCCATATTTAGTAAATTTTGGGTAGAGTTATGTTGTCTAAACCTGAGATTAAGATGTTAGTGTCATTGTTAGTTGTTTACTAAGCTTATCTATAGTCATAAGTATCTACAGTACTAGTTTAAGGGTGTTCTAGTCATGTATGGATCCCTGAGGTCATAAAACTTGTAGTCATGTTGTTTACAAATTGGTTCTATGTGTTTAGTTGGCTATTCTTACTGTTTGTTGACTGGTGTGTGTGGTTTGAAAAGAAGGTGCTTAAACATATTAGTTTAGAACTGAATCTATGCACACATGAATCATTTGGTTAGTTTGAAACCCAGTTTAAAGTATGTTGATAACTTGTGATTGGTGATTTATGTGTTAGTTGTAGTCTATTTTAACCAAATCATAGGCTGGTATTTAAGGTAATATTTACAGATGCTGAGTTTGGACTTGCTAAATGAATAGACTGACTGAATATGTTTCTGCCATTATATAAAAAGCATTCTGAACCTCTTAAAAGTTATGTTTAAATTATCCATGTTACATCATGTCTGCTTTGTCATTTAAGTGCTAGTATCAAGGTAAATATGGGCTGTTGGGTTCTAGTCTTTGCTTGTTTGAGCGTGCATGTTAGCTGGTAAATATCATACTTAGTTTGAATGTGCTATAAATGATCTATAACATGCCATTTAGCTACTGTTAGGCTTTAAAATAATATAAGGGATGGGTATTTGACTATGCTGGTTCATTTGACTTAAGGTAGATAACTTAACAAGAGAATACAATGTTATAGATATACAGAACCATTTAATGAATTTATGATTAGATGTGTGCCTTGTGCAAACCTTGGTAACGATTTGATTGATTAATTGTAGGGAATTATATGATGTCATAGGGTTTTTCCCAGCTAATATGCATGTTACTCTTAACAAACTTGAACTGTCAAGCTAATATGCATGTTACTCTTAACAAACTTGAACATGTCAAGTTGTTAAAAGGGTCATAAGGTCATACTTGATTGAAGAATATGTGTTTTGATTCTTAGCGTCTTTTCTGGTTTGAATGAGTTGTTTATGATTCTTGGTATGTCACTTAACCTTGTATAGGCTGAAATGACTCCCATGTGTCAATATTTTAATTCAGTTGGTCCTGTTTTAGGCAAATTCATGTTGATTTGACGGGAACTTGCCTTATGATTTTTGGATACTCTAGCTATCCTTCCTTCCCCTTTTAGCATGTTCCTAATAGGATTCAAATGATCCAATGCGTGTCTATTCCTACATGAATGTCAGCATCTATGATTGTTCTCCTGATCTCCTTTTAGTTTACATGTCATGTATACATTTATTAAGGAATATAAGGCTATTTTCACTTCTATGTTGAGCCAACTGACCTTGCATGCTAGCTAAGTGCATATCCTGTATTATCCAAACCTTAACATATTAATCTGTTGGGCCTGACCCATTTCTGATACTCTTTCTTTTACTTTCTCTTCTTCACAACCGTGTAATTGGGCTTGGCCCATTGTTTGATCTATTTTCTTTATTTACTTCTATGTTGCTGATTTAATTTGAATTAGCCTGTGTTATAAAAACGTGCAAGGTTATTATTGTTTGTTTGTTTACTACTCCATGCATATAATTTCAGTTGAAAGGTTGCGGTCTTTATTCCAAGTGTCAGGTGATGTAATTCGAGTTGAAAGGTTGCGGTCTTCATTCAAAAAGTTAGGTGATGTAATTCTAGTAGAAAGGCAGCGGTCTTCATTCCAAGAGTCAAGTGATGTAACTCCAAGAAAGGTCATGCGGTTTTCACTCCAAAGGTCGAATGATGTAATTCCAGTTGAAAGGCAACGATATTCATTCCAAGAGTTGAATGATGTAATTTCATTCGAAAGGTTGCGATCTTCATTCTTAGAGTCGTGATGTAATTCCACCAAAAGGCTACGATTTTCACCCCCAAGTCCTAACGATGTACTTCCGGTCCAAAAGCGGAGTAGTCGTTCCCCAAAATTAAACTACAGAACCAACAACATATACCTAGGAGAGCCAGAAGGTGTCACAGGTGACACCCGCTCGAATAGACACTCCATGGCTAGTCAACAGAGCCAGATGGTGTCACAGGTAACATCCGCTCAATAAGATTCCAGTAGTGTCAATGTGTATCAGAGGAGGCACCCGCTCAAAGAAAATCATCCAAGAGGATACAATAATACAAAGTCGTGTATGCGTGAATAACATAAAAATAATAACCAACATGCATGTCTCAGCATATGGAATCAGGTCAAGGGTACCGTAGGTGGAAAGCACGAAGACCAGATCCAGATAATGCGGAGAAAACGTGGAACATATTATTAGTCTGTCAGTTGAAAATATGTGCCAACGAGAGTCAATCTCTCTGCACATGAGCTTGAGCATCACTCTGCATCGACCTCGCTCACAAATTACGATGTTTTTATATTTAAAAACCCGTAACCGGTTGGGCATATACTAGAAGAGATACCCTTTTCGGGCCATCGAGTCAAACTACAATTGACATAATTCTCAAAACCGGGGATATGTAGGTCACTTAATCTTCGAGGATCGGTTACATCCCAACAGGAACATCCTGGAACTCCCTAGTTCGATATTTTTTGTTATATCAGCTCTAGTAGTCTAATCAAGTAAAACTACAAATGGCCTGAATTTTCATGCAACCTGAGATATGTAGGAAACCCAAAAACTAGGGTCTCGCCACCATTTATAAAAAATTACATAAAAACAAAAAAGTAATTTCCTATTTGTTGGGTAAAAACTAGGTCTATCAAAATTCCTGCTCAATGATGGTCTAGCCATCCCTAACAACGATGGGTCAGTTGTTGACACCTAATGTTTACCCTACAATAATTTTATTTAATAATTGAGTTCCCAAGTTACATACGGAGTGAAATATACTTTTCATAAAGTGAATATGATTTAACAAAATTATTACGAGTGTATTTTATCATTTCATTTATCAAAATATCACTTCGTGTATATATTATATATCATATCCTGATTTTACATAATCGATCATTAATTATGATTTTGGAATTTTAACCAACAATTATAAATGTAATTATCTCAAAAGAATTTTCAAAATTGAAGAATTAATGTTCTTTGCATCAAATTTGAGAATTTGTTAATTAAATGCGATAAATGTAATTACATCTCAATTTTAAATCTTTTTTTTAATTCAAAAGACAGCTGCATAATGTTAATCTCCTAAATTCCAAACGGTGTCAAAATTAGGCTTAAAACGAAGACCTTAATTCAATTAAGTTATTTATGAAATTATCCAGTTATTTTCATTTTAGCTGAGCCCAAGCCAAAATGGCCAGGCCCAAATTTCAAGTAGCGATGTAAAACGCATAAAGGCAAAAGGTCCTTCTTTTCCTTTTACGATAAAAAAAATACAACAAAACCTTAGCCGCTTAGTTGGCTCTCTTCAATCGCGCTCTCGTACTGTTGCACCCCATACCTCAAAGGTGACGCTACCCTTGTTGTACTTTTTTTTTTTCTGCGATTCTTAATTACTTCTTGTCCATTGTCATTTCAAATACACGAATTTCATTGGATGAGAACTTTTGGAGGGATTTCCCCCCCAAAAATATGTTCCCCCATATCGTTTGTTACAAAGGTCCGCTAGGGTTCCCACACCCTATAAATAGAGACACGTGTTCTTCAATTTAAGGGTTCGAAATTCGATTCTTGGATTTTGCATTGTTAAGAGCTGAATTGAGTTTAAACTTGATTAATTAAGCTTAATTTGGGATCCAAGCCCTTTGGTGGAATCCATACCTAGCTAATTAGTCTTTCACGAACTAAAACCCTTTATTTTCGTGTGTTTGCGAGTGATTGAGGTTCGAGATTGATGATTCAAGCCATCTTCGACCTTTCGGCTGCCTCCACACAAGGTAAGTTCACTTCCTTTTAGTTTATGCTCTTTAATTTATATTATGTGGTTTGTGTGATTTAATTATGTATTTGCAAGATGTGTTTAGCTTAAGATTAGTTGCTATTTAGGTCTGTAGTTTAGGTTTAAAACATGTTTTAGACGATGTTAAGTGTTACCTAAGCGTACTAGGTTATTTATCATGTATGTTGTTTAAATATTCATTATTCTGAGTCATAAAGTGTTTTTTAACAAGTTACTATCGCTATTTGAGGTTATTAGGATTAAGATTAACATGTTAAGGCCACTGTTGATCTGATTCGGATAATTATAAGCATGTTTAATTTAGTTTATGCTTGTTTAAACTCATTAATATAACTGTTAAGCCTATTCTGATTGAGATTTGTTAATTGTCTTTGATTATTAAGTTCATGTTAGCATGTTTGGATGAGTATTGATGATTTCCTAGATTTCCTATATTGATTACATTAAGTCTCACCTTGGCATATTTATGTTGATATAGTCAAATCAGTTGTTATCTATACTCATGTGGTCCATATTTAGTAAATTTTGGGTAGAGTTATGTTGTCTAAACCTGAGATTAAGATGTTAGTGTCATTGTTAGTTGTTTACTAAGCTTATCTATAGTCATAAGTATCTACAGTACTAGTTTAAGGGTGTTCTAGTCATGTATGGATCCCTGAGGTCATAAAACTTGTAGTCATGTTGTTTACAAATTGGTTCTATGTGTTTAGTTGGGTATTCTTTCTGTCTGTTGACTGGTGTGTGTGGTTTGAAAAGAAGGTGCTTAAACATATTAGTTTAGAACTGAATCTATGCACACATGAATCATTTGGTTAGTTTGAAACCCAGTTTAAAGTATGTTGATAACTTGTGATTGGTGATTTATGTGTTAGTTGTAGTCTATTTTAACCAAATCATAGGCTGATATTTAAGGTAATATTCTGAGATCTTGAGTTTGGACTTGCTAAATGAATAGACTGACTGAATATGTTTCTGCCATTATATAAAAAGCATTCTGAACCTCTTAAAAGTTATGTTTAAATTATCCATGTTACATCATGTCTGCTTTGTCATTTAAGTGCTAGTATCAAGGTAAATATGGGTCATTGGGTTCTAGTCTTTGCTTGTTTGAGCGTGCATGTTAGCTGGTAAATATCATACTTAGTTTGAATGTGCTATAAATGATCTATAACATGCCATTTAGCTACTGTTAGGCTTTAAAATAATATAAGGGATGGGTATTTGACTATGCTGGTTCATTTGACTTAAGGTAGATAACTTAACAAGAGAATACAATGTTATAGATATACAGAACCATTTAATGAATTTATGATTAGATGTGTGCCTTGTGCAAACCTTGGTAACGATTTGATTGATTAATTGTAGGGAATTATATGATGTCATAGGGTTTTTCCCAGCTAATATGCATGTTACTCTTAACAAACTTGAACCTGTCAAGCTAATATGCATGTTACTCTTAACAAACTTGAACATGTCAAGTTGTTAAAAGGGCTGTTAAGGTCATACTTGATTGAAGAATATGTGTTTTGATTCTTAGCGTCTTTTCTGGTTTGAATGAGTTGTTTATGATTCTTGGTATGTCACTTAACCTTGTATAGGCTGAAATGACTCCCATGTGTCAATATTTTAATTCAGTTGGTCCTGTTTTAGGCAAATTCATGTTGATTTGACGGGAACTTGCCTTATGATTTTTGGATACTCTAGCTATCCTTCCTTCCCCTTTTAGCATGTTCCTAATAGGATTCAAATGATCCAATGCGTGTCTATTCCTACATGAATGTCAGCATCTATGATTGTTCTCCTGATCTCCTTTTAGTTTACATGTCATGTATACATTTATTAAGGAATATAAGGCTATTTTCACTTCTATGTTGAGCCAACTGACCTTGCATGCTAGCTAAGTGCATATCTGTGTATTATCCAAACCTTAACATATTAATCTGTTGGGCCTGACCCATTTCTGATACTCTTTCTTTTACTTTCTCTTCTTCTCAACCAGTAATTGGGCTTGGCCCATTGTTTGATCTATTTTCTTTATTTACTTCTATGTTGCTGATTTAATTTGAATTAGCCTGTGTTATGAAAACGTGCAAGGTTATTATTGTTTGTTTGTTTACTACTCCATGCATATAATTCCAGTTGAAAGGTTGCGGTCTTTATTCCAAGTGTCAGGTGATGTAATTCGAGTTGAAAGGTTGCGGTCTTCATTCAAAAAGTTAGGTGATGTAATTCTAGTAGAAAGGCAGCGGTCTTCATTCCAAGAGTCAAGTGATGTAACTCCAGTCGAAAGGCTGCGGTTTTCACTCCAGTGTCGAATGATGTAATTCCAGTTGAAAGGCAACGATATTCATTCCAAGAGTTGAATGATGTAATTTCATTCGAAAGGTTGCAGTCTTCATTCTTAGAGTCAGGTGATGTAATTCCAGTCAAAAGGCTACGATTTTCACCCCCAAGTCCTAACGATGTACTTCCGGTCCAAAACTGGAGTAGTCGTTCCCCAAAATTAAATTACAGAACCAACAACATATACCTAGGAGAGCCAGAAAGTGTCACAGGTGACACCCGCTCGAATAGACACTCCATGGCTAGTCAACAGAGCCAGATGGTGTCACAGGTAACATCCGCTCAATAAGATTCCAGTAGTGTCAATGTGTATCAGAGGAGGCACCCGCTCAAAGAAAATCATCCAAGAGGATACAATAATACAAAGTCGTGTATGCGTGAATAACATAAAAATAATAACCAACATGCATGTCTCAGCATATGGAATCAGGTCAAGGGTACCGTAGGTGGAAAGCACGAAGACCAGATCCAGATAATGCGGAGAAAACGTGGAACATATTATTAGTCTGTCAGTTGAAAATATGTGCCAACGAGAGTCAATCTCTCTGCACATGAGCTTGAACATCACTCTGCATCGACCTCGCTCACAAATTACGATGTTTTTATATTTAAAAACCCGTAACCGGTTGGGCATATACTAGAAGAGATACCCTTTTCGGGCCATCGAGTCAAACTACAATTGACATAATTCTCAAAACCGGGGATATGTAGGTCACTTAATCTTCGAGGATCGGTTACATCCCAACAGGAACATCCTAGAACTCCCTAGTTCGATATTTTTTGTTATATCAGCTCTAGTAGTCTAATTAAGTAAAACTACAAATGGCCTGAATTTTCATGCAACCTGAGATATGTAGGAAACCCAAAAACTAGGGTCTCGCCACCATTTATAAAAAATTACATAAAAACAAAAAAGTAATTTCCTATTTGTTGGGTAAAAACTAGGTCTATCAAAATTCCCTGCTCAATGATGGTCTAGCCATCCCCGAACAACGATGGGTCAGTTGTTGACACCTAATGTTTACCCTACAATAATTTTATTTAATAATTCAGAGTTCCCAAGTTACATACGGAGTGAAATATACTTTTCATAAAGTGAATATGATTTAACAAAATTATTACGAGTGTATTTTATCATTTCATTTATCAAAATATCACTTACGTGTATATATTATATATCATATCCTCGATTTTACATAATCTGATCATTAATTATGATTTTGGAATTTTAACCAACAATTATAAATGTAATTATCTCAAAAGAATTTTCAAAATTGAAGAATTAATGTTCTCACAGCATCAAATTTGAGAATTTGTTAATTAAATGCGATAATGTAATTACATCTCAATTTTAAATCTTTTTTTTAATTCAAAAGACAGCTGCATAATGTTAATCTCCTAAATTCCAAACGGTGTCAAAATTAGGCTTAAAACGAAGACCTTAATTCAATTAAGTTATTTATGAAATTATCCAGTTATTTTTATTTTAGCTGAGCCCAAGCCAAAATGGCCAGGCCCAGCCCAAGTAGCGATGTAAAACGCATAAAGGCAAAAGGTCCTTCTTTTCCTTTTACGATAAAAAAAATACAACAAAACCTTAGCCGCTTAGTTGGCTCTCTTCAATCGCGCTCTCGTACTGTTGCACCCCATACCTCAAAGGTGACGCTACCCTTGTTGTACTTTTTTTTTTTCTGCGATTCTTAATTACTTCTTGTCCATTGTCATTTCAAATACACGAATTTCATTGGATGAGAACTTTTGGAGGGATTTCCCCCCCAAAAATATGTTCCCCCATATCGTTTGTTACAAAGGTCCGCTAGGGTTCCCACACCCTATAAATAGAGACACGTGTTCTTCAATTTAAGGGTTCGAAATTCGATTCTTGGATTTTGCATTGTTAAGAGCTGAATTGAGTTTAAACTTGATTAATTAAGCTTAATTTGGGATCCAAGCCCTTTGGTGGAATCCATACCTAGCTAATTAGTCTTTCACGAACTAAAACCCTTTATTTTCGTGTGTTTGCGAGTGATTGAGGTTCGAGATTGATGATTCAAGCCATCTTCGACCTTTAGGCTGCCTCCACACAAGGTAAGTTCACTTCCTTTTAGTTTATGCTCTTTAATTTATATTATGTGGTTTGTGTGATTTAATTATGTATTTGCAAGATGTGTTTAGCTTAAGATTAGTTGCTATTTAGGTCTGTAGTTTAGGTTTAAAACATGTTTTAGACGATGTTAAGTGTTACCTAAGCGTACTAGGTTATTTATCATGTATGTTGTTTAAATATTCATTATTCTGAGTCATAAAGTGTTTTAAACAAGTTACTATCACTATTTGAGGTTATTAGGATTAAGATTAACATGTTAAGGCCACTGTTGACCTGATTCGGATAATTATAAGCATGTTTAATTTAGTTTATGCTTGTTTAAACTCATTAATATAACTGTTAAGCCTATTCTGATTGAGATTTGTTAATTGTCTTTGATAATTAAGTTCACGTTAGCATGTTTGGTTGAGTATTGACGATTGCCTAGGTTCCCTATATTGATTACATTAAGTCTCACCTTGGCATATTTATGTTGATATAGTCAAGTCAGTTGTTGTCTATACTCATGTGGTCCATATTTAGTAAATTTTGGGTAGAGTTATGTTGTCTAAACCTGAGATTAAGATGTTAGAGTCATTGTTAGTTGTTTACTAAGCTTATCTATAGGCATAAGTATCTACAGTACTAGTTTAAGGGTGTTCTAGTCATGTATGGATCCCTGAGGTCATAAAATTTGTAGTCATGTTGTTTAAAATTGGCTCTAAGTGTTTAGTTGTCTATTCTTACTGTCTGTTGACTGGTGTGTGTGGTTTGAAAAGAAGGTGCTTAAACATATTAGTTTAGAACTAATCTATGCACACATGAATCATTTGGTTAGTTTGAAACCTAGTTTAACGTATGTTGATCACTTGTGATTGGTGATTTATGTGTTAGTTATAGTCTATTTTAACCAAATCATAGGCTGGTATTTAAGGTAATATTTACAGAAGCTGAGTTTGGATTTGCTAAATGAATAGACTGACTGAATATGTTTCTGCCATGATATAAAAATCATTCTTAGCCTCTTAAAAATTCTGTTTAAATGATCCATGTTACATCATGTCTGCTTTGTCATTTAAGTGCTAGTATCAAGGTAAATATGGGCTGCTGGGTTCTAGTCTTTGCTTGTTTGAGAGTGCATGTTAGCTGGTAAAGATCATACTTAGTTTGAATGTGCTACAAATGATCTATAACATGCCATTTAGCTACTGTTAGGCTTTAAAATAATATAAGGGATGGGTATTTGACTATGCTAGTTCATTTGACTAAAGGTAGATAACTTAACAAGAGAATACAATGTTATTGATATACAAAAGTATTTAATGAATTTAAGATTAGATGTGTGCCTTGTGCAAACCTTGGTTACGATTTGATTGATTAATTGTAGGGAATTATATGATGTCATAGGGTCTGTCCCAGCTAATATGCATGTTACTCTTAACAAACTGGAACCTGTCAAGCTAATATGCATGTTACCTAATATGCATGTTACTCTTAACAAACTTGAACATGTCAAGCTGTTTAAAGGGTTGTTAAGGTCATACTTGATTGAAGAATATGTGTTTTGATTCTTAGGGTCTTGTCTGGTTTGAATGAGTTGTTTATGATTCTTGGTATGTCACTTAACCCTGTATAGGCTGAAATGACTCCCATGTGTCAAGATTTTAATTCAGTTGGTCCTGTTTTAGGCAAATTCATGTTGATTTGACGGGAACTTGCCTTATGATTTTTGGATACTCTAGCTATCCTTCCTTCCCATTTTAGCATGTTCCTAATAGGATTCAAATGATCCAATGCGTGTCTATTCCTACCTGAATGTCAGCATCTATGATTGTTCTCCTGATCTCCTTTTAGTTTACATGTCATGTATACATTTATTAAGGAATATAAGGCTATTTTCACTTCTGTGTTGAGCCAACTGACCTTGCATGCTAGCTAAGTGCATATCTGTGTATTATCCAAACCTTAACATATTAATCCGTTGGGCCTGACCCATTTCTGATACTCTTTCTTTTACTTTCTCTTCTTCACAACCGTGTAATTGGGCTTGGCCCATTGTTTGATCTATTTTCTTTATTTACTTCTATGTTGCTGATTTAATTTGAATTAGCCTATGTTATGAAAATGTGCAAAGTTATTATTGTTTGTTTGTTTACTACTCCATGCATATAATTAAGTGATAAGTAATTGGGTCTACATTTTTCCTTTGTAACCTCTGCATTACACCTAGATGGGCCTTCACAAAGCCTATCACTTCGGATCCATCGAGTCGGCTTCACTACACATTCAGCCGATTGGTCTGATGCCCAATCAATCCTATTCTGGCTAAGGTAAAAATGAGAAAGAGAAGCAAATATTTGCATGAAGGCCAATTATAGGTAAAAATAGTCAATTGGTGGGCTTCGGTAGTCCCACCAGCCTGAACTCAAACTCCTTTCATTTTTGTTCAATAGTTTATATATATATATATATATATATATATATATATATATATATATATATATATATAAATAGTGGAACCTCTTTTATGGATGAGATCTAGGATAGGCAAATAATGCGTATATTATTTAGTTTAGAATCGCCTCAAAATGATTTTTATAACTTGTTTAAATCAGAAAAAATAACGAAAAAGGGACTGTTTTGGTTTTAACAAAATTGAACCGTCTTTGATATTTGAAATCTGAAAATGGAAAACCAATTTTGACTAGGTTTGTGAACTGATTTTGGACTCAAAAGAAAACTTGGGCTATGAACTTTAAACTCTGAATTTGAAATAGATTGAATTAGACCGGACCCAAATGTTAGGCTTAAGTGACATTTACAAATGGACTATTGGATGTGGACTTGGACTAAAAATGAATGATTTTGACTTAAATTAGAGTCAAGGCCAAGCCCAAATAGGATTAGGGTTTTTTTTAACGAATAAAAAGCCATCTTGGACTTGAGTTTAGTTAGATTTAAAGTATGGCATAGTTATCATTGGCAATATAGCATCCTAAGAATAAAAAGAAAATCATTTTTGTTATCTCTTTTCAAAAGTTCGGACTTATCTTTTTAATTGGAATTATACCACTTTTGAAACCTGAAAATATGTGTAAAGTAATCAAAATAGCTGGATTAAATGTGAAGTTCTACTCAAATTCACATTTGATTGTTCTTAGTCCGAAAATTAAATTGATTAAACGTCTACTATTTTGGTGGAAGTCTTGACTCTTTCTTTTAAATTAAAATTTTGAATAAATGAAATGACAAGTATTTTGCGGATTTTAAATCTTAAGTAATTTTATCATTTTTGAAAGCATGCTATAGAGCCCGTAGTCAGTTGTATTCTACGGATCCTTAATATCGGGGTGCTAATATCTTCTCCGGGATCACCCGAACCCTTACCTTGACTTTGATTTATATAGAATTTTTCAAAGGAATTTGAATAAACCCTTTCACACTGATTTTTCTAATTTATCTATAAATTAGGTGGTGAATCTAAAACATATTATCCAGTTTAGAGCACCATTCAAATTTTTAATAGCTTTTTATGCGCTACCGTAACACACATCACAATTGGAGATTAAAGGAATTTGCAATATTGGGTATCTCGAAGAAAGACATGTTTTACTCCGATTATCCTTATTGAAAGATTATGCAGCGTTACTATCTAAGGCATGGGAATTACATATATAAAATCGTTATTTTTCAATAAGATTCTTGAAAGGGGACCCTGAATTAATCCTGAAGAAGAAACCACAACTGCGATAGCTTGGATATATTTTTCGGGGCTCCCAATGAGTCTATTTGATAAGAATCTATATATTCTCTATGGCTAGAGCAGTGGGTACACCACTTGTGATTGAAAAAGCTACTAATAATCAGACGAGGCCAAGTAGTTGTGCAAGAGTTAAAGCGAAGGTGGATCTTCTAAAAGAATTCCCATGATGAGGATGAAGAACATATGAAGTTAAGAAGGAGAGTGAAGAAGAAAAACAATTCATTATGATGTTCAATCGAAATGGAAAACAATTCATTATGATTAACTCATTGTAGATTACAGGGGCATAATATAGCCCAAAGAAGAAAAAGAATAGGTGGATGACCAGCAAGCAGCCTATGAGGCCACAAATGACTAGAACCAACACAGAAATTTGGGAAGCAAGCAAACAGCAAACCAGGGTAACAAGGGCAAAGGAAAGAAGCATGAGGAACCAAAATAACCTGCACCAAGAATATTAAAATCAGGGAAAGTTGTTGGAAATATGAATGAGCCGAAACACTGGAATGTAGTGCAAAATAAGAAAAATAATACAATGAAAATATATGGAGATGGAGGGCAAGAGGAGAGGAAAACAAACAGTGATAAGGCAGGGGACAAGAATAAGGATACTAAGAAGGCTGAAAATATGAACAAATTCAGCACCTTGGAGAACCTGTACTATGAGGGTAAACTAAATGGTGATAATTCAACAACAACAGAGGAGAGAAATAACAAAGCCATGGGTAGAAGCTTCCTTTGGAAAGTAGAAAGACAAAGAAAATGGGAACAAAAATAAGAATCAGGAGTAGACTAATATTCAGAACATTGTGGAGAAAAAAGAGAACATAAAGGAGCAAAAAACAAGATCAAAGGGAAAGGGAACATGAAAAGCAAGTCACCAGCAAAGGAGAACATAATAATTTCTGATAGTGATAGCTCTAAAGTAGAGGCTATTAAAATCAGTGAAGGAGCTCTGCACCAGGATGAAAACATACAAGAAGGGAACTCTAAAATAATAGATTCTGTGAGTGTTAACAATGTAAAAGCTGGGAGCAGTCAAAAGTTACCAAAAAGTGCTACAGACTAGTGCTATATCTCATGATCACCACTATGAGTGTAGAAAGTGTGTTAAAAATAATGTGGTATATAAACAAATTGAGATCAAGAATTAATTTTGTGTGTTACTTAAATTTGGAGTTTAGTGAAGGAAAAACAAAAAGAATTCACTAAAGACAAAAATGGGAGCTTACCTATTTGTGGAAACAACCTTTCCACGTGCATTGTCAGGACCCAAAATTTCATTATGTCGTGAGGGCACATACTCTAACCCGTAGGCAAACCCCAATCCATCAACATATTGAATATATAAGTAAATGCGGAAATAAAGAGATAACAAGAGAAGTACTAACAAGTCTTAGGACTTAATACACAAGCTTGAAATAAAATCCCCCAAAATCCGATAGTCGTGAGTACATAGATCTAAATGGAGTACAAGTATGAATAAGAAAATACATAATACAGTCTGAAAGTAACAAAAAAAAGGCATAAATATAAGAGGGAGTTCCAGTGTCGGAAAGGAAGATGCGGCTTACCCTGGACTCCGATAATCAACCAGCTAGAATCTTCTCAAACTGTTCCTCCGTCGTCCGGTTCGGTACCTGCACAAAGAGTGCAACAAGCGTAGAGTGAGTACGGAAAATGCCTGTACTCAACATCATCATCAATCGACCCTAGCTATAATAGTGGCGAGGGTTGGTACTTTCCGATACTTCTCCACTAATTAGTCAGTTAAGTATAAAAGAGTTCAGTTAATCAACCTATTAATAATTTCTATAGTTCAACAAAGTACAAGTGTTATCAAGGTTCACAAGTCTTATCACAGTTCTCAATAGTATTACCAAGTCAGCCTAAACCGTATAACCGGGCGTCTAGTCCCATGAAGTCTCACAACCCGACCTCACATTAGTTATAAGTCTCAAGCATCAATATTTCCTCTATCAAGCCATAAGATCATGTGATTTATCAGAAATTCACATCAAGTACACACAACATCAAATACATATCAAGTATATGAATGAATACAATGTAGATGATATGTATGTATCAATGGCCATATGTACCCGATATACATACGCTGCTACAGTAGCTGTCACGTGACCTATGGAGGACTCATGAGGTCTATATACCCATCCGATAGCAGATTTGTGGCTGAAGTGTCATCATCAGTCACCACTCTTGTATCATGTACCATATCCAATAACCGACTTCCCAAGCCTCTTTCATCAGTATCTCAACAGTTCAAATGACAATATAATATGTATGAATGATATGGATATGAGTACACCATGCAACAACATAATCAATACAATTAGTATTATAAGTTCCTTTTCAAGTAACTAGACGAGATGTAGAGTGATAAATGCATGACAAGTTAAATTAATAATAGAATATCAGAAATGGCTACGAGCCCAAATAATCAGCAATCATACCAAGCCTAAGCGAATTTATGCACCACGCTCACGGTCCGAAGGCTGAACACAAAATCTTCTTCAAGCATATCATAACAGTTCATTAATTACCCAAGTTAAATTCACCAGTGCCCGTACTAGTGCTCATCACCTCACTAGTACGGGACCCCCAATACCTCTTTACTCTCATTAATTCATTAATAACATACCAACATATAACGCTACACTAGAGTATAGAAAGTCTCAACTTGCCTGATTCAAAGCTGGAGAATCACACTGTTCCGGCGTTTAAAACAATTTTTTTTTTGAACCAGTGAACAGTACCGAACACTGTTCCGCCATGAACAGTGGCGGCAGTCACTGTTCCGGTAGGCAGTGGCGGTTTTCGAAATTGCAATTTAGCCTATGGGAAAATCTGAAAATTTTAGAAGTTTATGGAATTGCAATCTGGTCCCTGAAAAAGTTTTTAAAATCATAAGATTTGGTCCTTGGGGAAAATCTGTAAATTTCAGAAAAGCAGATTTGGTCCCTTGGGTCAAATATGTAATTAATTTAAAATTATGGAAATTATAGACATGTCCCTGAAATCTGAAAATATTTTCTGAAAATTAAAATTGGATTTTCTGAATTTAAAGGGGTTCAAAATTGAAATTTTATATTTTTGAGGGACTAAACTGTAAATTCTGAAAATCTGGAACTTACAGAAATATCCTGAAAATCAGTTTTTAAAATCATAAATTGTTTAAGGGACTGTTTGGATTAGGCTTAAATTTTAGTGTTTAGACAAGTTAACCCATGATTATTATTAATTGTATATTATTGAATAATATACGAACTATATGCTAAGTGTTTAAATTCTTTGATTTAATAATTAGCATAGTGTCCGCTATAATTGTCTGGGTAGGCGGCGCCCAGTATTTGATTAAACCATCTTATATCATGTATATTTGGGCTGACAGTTCCCAACTATATGTGTCATTAGTTTTGTATGATATTAAGATGTCATATTGGATATGGCGTAAAAGAGTTGATCTTGGTTAAAATCCTGAATTAAAATGTTCCCCAAAATTTTAAAATACAAGTCTAAATTAAAACACGTCGTCCATTATAATTGTTAGAGTGCAAAATCCTTTTCGGTGATACGAGTATTTATGCCAAAGCATTTGCTCTAAGTCTACGAGGACCCAGACTCTTTCATAGATGTGTTTTAAATGTAAAGGTAAACGATAAAATTTTGTGGGTATTTACTCACAAAGGCCAAATTTACTTAGATACATAAACACAGTCGTGTAATGGGGTCGACTTACTTAGACAAATCTTGGCGCCAAAGTATTGGACTAATCTAAGGACGAAAGATTAAATATAATAATTTGATCAACCAAGAGTTGCAAATAAGTTTTACAATTGGTTTAGAACCTACCAAGATCTGTTGTTGAAGTTATCAGCCAAATCAAACGCGGAGATAGCATAGGCTTGGATCTTGACCCATTATGACCTCAATTAATATAGGTCCGTATTCAACCACGGGGTCGTAGAAGTATGTTAAAATAGTGGGAGCTAATTAAACAAAAGACCATGTTGATTAGCCTAAACGAATGTGTATAATAGGAAATAAATTTTGAGTTTGATTTCCGATCTATCTAATTCTTCAGATTATGAAAGATGTCGAGCTTATCATTGAAAATGTTGATTGAAATGAACAAACTTACTAGACCTAACTATCTTGATTGGCTAAGAAATTTGCGAATAGTGCTGAGACAAGAGAAATTAGAATACGTGTTAGACACGGTGTTCCCAACAGTCCCTGCGATAGACTCTGCTGAATATGCCTCTTTTGATAAGGATGCTTACCAAAAACACCTATATGAGGCCACTTTAGCACAGTGTGTGATGTTGTCTTCCATGTCTATGGAACTTCAGAGACAACATGAGAACATGGGTCCCAATTAGATGCTCGAACAATTGAAGAGTCTCTATGACTCACAATCCCAGACTATGGAATATGAGTTACTGATAGAAATTTTTAAGTGTAAGCTCAATGAAGGGAGCCAAGTCTCGCATCATGTGTTGAAGATGATAGGGCTAATAGAGAGACTTGCTTCAATTGGAACGAAGCTGCAAAAGAATATCGCTACCACCCTCATCCTGAACTCTCTCTCCCTCGTTCCTTTGAAAACTTCATAGTGAATTACAATATGAATGGAATGAAGGCGAGTCTGCTGGAGCTGCACAACATGCTCAAGACCTTTGAGTCTTCCACTTCCAAAGGCAAAGCTGTGCTCATGGTGAGCTCTACTAGCCGACCCAAGCCGAAAGGTAAGGAATGACAGAAGAAGAAGGGCAAAGCAGTCGCTGCGCCCTCAACTATGAAGCCTAAGGGAGGTGTGAAGTAGAATAATGTGAATCCGGCTAAGGACGTATGCCTCAACTGTAACAAGAAGGGGCATTGGAAAGAAGGACCGCACTGCACCAGGAGGAGGAAAAACACCAAGTGCTTTTACCTCTGGTGGACAAGGTATGTATGTCATTGAAATAAATATGTCTATAAATAACCTTCATTCCTGGGTATTGGATACTGCTTGTGGCTTACATATTTGTCCCAATGTGCAGGGGCTAACTGATAGCAGAAAGGTTGGACCAAGAGAGGTGGACCTACGCGTTGGAAATGGAGCACGAGTGGATGCTGAGCGCGTAGGAACTTATAGATTAAATTTGCCTTCTGACTATTGTCTAGTATTAAATGATTGTTACTATGTACCCTCGTTAACGAGGAATATCATTTCTATCTTTCTTTTGGACATGGAGGGTTTTTTCTCATATATTTATAATGACAGTCAAGTACTGTCTTTTGATAATGTTATATGTGGAAATGCTCCTCTTGTAGATGGATTATATACACTAAATTGTAGTCGAGAAATATTCAATGTACAAAACAAACGAGCTAAGATAAGTTATAGAAACTCTACCTACCTATGTCATTGCAGACTTGGTCATATCAACGAATCAAGGATAACAAGGTTGAGAAAGTTAGACTACCTCGAAACATTTGACTTGGAGTCTTATGGTAACTGTGAATCTTGCTTGAGAGGAAAGATGACCAATAAGCCACTTTCTGGGAAAGGTGTGCGAGCTAAGGAAATGCTTGAGTTGGTCCATAATGATGTATGTAGGCCATTTTCGACTCAAGCTAAAGGAGGTTTTCCATACTTCATCACTTTTACTGACGACTTCACAAGGTATGGCTATATGTATCTTATGAGACATAAATCCGAGGCTTTTGAGAAGTTCAAAGAGTACAAGTCGGAGGTAGAGAAGCAACTTGCAACAAATATCAAGACCCTTTGATCGAATCGAGGAGGTGAATACTTGAGCAAGGATTTTCTAGATTACTTAAAGCTACATGGAGTCCAATCAGAGTGGACACCTCCTGTAACACCACAGATGATTGATGTTGCTGAAAGGAGAAACCGAACCTTATTAGATATGGTTCGATCCATAATGAGCTTCTCAGCTCTACCGACATACCTTTGGGGACATGCTATACAAACCTCAATATATGTTCTGAACAGGATTCCTTCCAGGTTAGTAGAAAAGACACCCTATGAGATATGGTGTGGCAAGAAGCTAACTCTTAAACATATGAGACCTTGGGGGTGCCCTGCATATGTTAAGAAGATGCTCACTGACAAGTTGGAATCCAAAAGTGAGAAATGTTACTTTGTGGGGTATCCAAAGGAAACTAAGGGATACTACTTCTATGTTCCTGGAGAACGTAAGGTCATTGTTTCCAGGAACACAACTTTCTTTGAAGAAGAATATATCTACAAGGAACATAGTTGCACAGAGATAAAACTTGAAGAAATTCAAGAACCGCAAGATAACATAGATGTTTGATCCTTGCCGAATGACCAAGGCAAGAATTCAGTGGGAGTATTTGGCGAAGATTGGGTACTTCAAGTACGCCCTTCGGCCAGTGGGAGTGTTACAAGGAACAATACAGAAATGCAAGATCCTCTTACACAGCCTTTGGGAGTAGATGCAATGGTTGCACCTCATCCCATTCAGGAAATACATGAAAATGATATTCTTGAAATATCTCAAGTTAGTGGATTATCCAACACACAAGAACCCTCTCACAGTCAGAACATACCAACCACTGAACTGCAAAACAATCAACTCCGTAGGTCCACTAGGACTCATCGTCCTTCTGAAAAACTAAATCTACTTGTGGAAACATACAGTGAGATAGATATTATCGATAACGATGAGCCTACAACTATAGCGAAGCAATAATGGACATTGATTCGAAGAGATGACAAGAAGCCATAAAATCTGAGATGGAATCTATGTACATCAATCAAGTGTGGAACTTGGTTGATTTTCTAGATGGGGTAAAACCCATAGGATGCAAATCGGTCTTCAAGAAGAAGATCGATGCATTTCGTAATGTACAGACTTATAAAGCAAAGTTGGTGGCTAAAGGTCATAATCAATGGCCTGGGGTCGATTATGATGAAATCTTTTCACATGTTGCTAAGATTAAGTCCATTCAGATTTTGCTTGCAATAGCTGCATATTATGACTATGACATTTGGCAGATGGACGTCAATACCGCTTTTCTCAATGGTAATCTAGTTGAGGAGGTGTTTATGAAACAACCTGAGGGTTTTTCGCTTGCGTCCAAACCAAATGTTGTATTCAAGCTACAAAAGTCCATTTATGGGCTTAAGCAAGCCTCGAAGAGTTGGAACATTTGCTTTGACAAGGCTATCAAGTCATTTGATTTCGTCAGAAGCAAAGAGGATCTTTGTGTTTATAGTAAGCACAAGGATGTGAGTATTGCCTTCATTATTATATATGTAGATGACATATTGATAATGGGAGACAATAAGACTCTCCTACAGTCAATCAAGGAGTGGTTGTCCAGTACCTTCATGATGAAGGATTTAGGTGAAACCTGCTACATTCTGGGAATTAGGATCTATAGAGATAGACCTAATATATTGTTGGGGCTGTCACAGTCAGTCTACATATACAAAGTGCTTAGACATTTTTCTATAGAAAATTCCAAGAAAGACGGTCTACCTATGGGACAAGGCATCAAGTTATCTAAGAAGGACAATCCTTGTAATGCTATAGAACTTGAACGCATGAAGAGGATCCCATATGCTTCGGCTATAGGATCGATCATGTATGCCATGACCTGTACTAGGCCAGATGTGGCCTTTGCACTTAGTATGACTTGCAAATTCCAGCAGAATCCTGGAGAAGAACACTGGAAAGCAGTCAAGAGTATTCTTAAGTATCTTAGATGAACTAAAGATTACTTCTTAGTCTATGGTGGGGAAGAAAAACTAGCTGCTACTGGGCACACTGATGCTAGATTCCAGACGGACCTTGATGACTTCAACTCTCAGTCTGGGTACACGTTCATTTTCAATAGTAGAGCAGTGAGCTGGAAAAGTTCCAAACAACCAACAACTGCTAATTCGACAACAGAAGCTGTGTACATTGCTGGATCGGAAGCTGATAAAGAAGTTGTCACGATTTCTGAGTTCCTGAAGAAACTAAGGGTAGTTCCGAGTGCCAGTTGTCCAATAACTATTTATTGTGATAACACTGGTGCGATTGTACAGGCTAAGGAAGTAAGATCAGCAAACAGAAACAAGCATGTACCAAGGAATTACCACATACTCAGGGAGATGGTGAAGATTGAAGAGATTAGATTAGACTATGTTCCCACAGATGATAATCTAGCTGACCCATTCACTAAACCATTAAGCTTAGTCAAACATAATGGTCATTTTGAGAATATGGGCATTCGATATGTTGGAGATTGGCTCTAGGACAAGTGGGAGATTGAAAGTATATGTATATCCTAGAGATAATCTGTATTAGGACAAATGTACTTTATACACATTCATATTATTGAAGATTAATATTTTGGCATTTGCAATTATTGAATTATTAGTTGATTGTTTATAATATTCTATAATATGCATCCCTAGGGTTACGTTGTTATTAATAATGTGAGATATTAATATTATAGCGTAGCTCTTAAAATAACCTCGACTAATGATCATCAAGAATAGGATATCGATGATATGTGATAAGTTGACATGTGGTCTGGATCACATCCTTAGAGGATGTAGTATGTCTCACCTGCTACGAGTAATGGATACTCGTGATGGACACATGGATACTTTGGAAGTATTGGTATACCCTGTTGATATACTGTTTGTTATACATGTTTAAAGTATGATCAGCGTGTGGGAGATAGAAGTCCTTAGACTTGAGGTCAATACACACATTGTCTACATAGTAATATACTTTGATCCTGTCCTAATATCAAATGCCTTATAGGTTGAGATACGACTTGTATTGGGTACATTACGATATGGATTAAAGGTGGTAGTTGAGCCAAGATTAGGATTCATTCCTCTAATGTATATTCGAGAGAACACTCAACTTCTCATTGATATTGGGTTGACTAAGTCGTTGGCCAACGCAATAGACATATATAGAATATGGTCTTGTTTTCAACCAATATAGATGATACATAATGATCAAGCCATTTGGATATGCACTTGGAAAATCCTAATCTTGATCGAGTGTATCATAAATGAAATGATTTGATTAACTCTTTGGAGTTCCTAATTCCCCTTTGGTAGAGGTTGGCATTGGACATGTCATCAGTCTATCTATTCATTATGTGTCATGAAGTAGACCTTAATTTGATTAGTGTCGATATGAGAAGACATGTATGGTCACACTATGTCGATTGTCCTTTCAATCTAAGGATGTATTGAGAGAGTATTAAATATTCGATTTAGAATCGAGATATTTAAATGAATGATGATTGTTTTAATTAAGTCAAAATTGGATTTTGAATTTAATTAAGAATGTGGTAAAAAAATTTTGGGCCAGGCCCAAGGTCAAACCCTAATCCGGTTTGACCTAATTTTTCACCTATAGATACAGACCTACACTTCATTATTCATAGTTTTCATATCAGTATTCTATGTCTTAGAGACTCAGAATCAAAACACTTTATCGAATCTCTGCCGGATTTCCTAGCTTTCCAAAGGAAGAATACATTGAAGCTTGGAGCTTGCAATCAAAAGGGAATTCGCGTGCGCACCCACAGTTGATAAAGATTCCAGATATTGTAAACATGTAAGCACCATTCAAGTCTTATGTTTATGGTTTTAAATTACCCTATAGTCAAACAGTTCTACGTTTGTTAGGTTTGAAACAAGTTTTCAATATTCGCTGCGTACAACAACCTAATAAAAACCCTACACACCCGCCCCACCACCCATCACGAGTATACTATTCTTCCACCCGTACCCGCCTGATGGGTATAGGATTACACCTGCCCCTGCCCCACTTACCCGGCGGGTAATTAATACCTGCCTCACCACCCGTTGGGTACTCGCATACCCATCTACCCACCTCACCTACTCACCTAAACAACTCCCACAAATTTAATGAAATCCGTTCGTTTATCATAGTATAACATTACTTTATCAATGTACATTTTTTGACCCATTGATCCATACAACATTACTTTATCAATGTACTTTATCAATGTATATTTCAGTCAAGTAATCCTCACAGATCAAAGTTAGGAAAGAAACATCAACAACATCACCAACAACAATACAATATAGGCATAGTAAGTTCATTTAACAAAGCAACTAAAAAAAATAGCTCTCACAATTTTTTTTAAAGCAACTAAAAACACAAACATTCAACATTGATTAATACAACTCTTCAGCTACTGAAGTTCAACATTTGCATCCATGGATTCTTCAATCAATCCTTATCATACAACAACCTCCTTCACCTAAAATATAGAAATATAAAAATGTAACAATGTTTGGCAGATATATGGCAAATGATTAATTAAGTTGAACTATTTAAAACACTTAATACCTCATCTTCGGTAATACATTCTTCCTCCTCCATTTCATCAATAATTTGCCGATACTCAACTTCTTTTAGATCACCATCACCTAATAATTAAAATTAAGAGATAATACAAATTTAAAATAATGGATTATATAAAGAAACATGTTGAATTGAATTTAAAATAAAACTTCTACATACCTTTAATATTAGTCCAAATCCAATTTTGAGCACACATTAACGCCTCGACGGTTGACGGAAGAAGGCAACTACGATGAGTAGTCAACACACGGCCACCTGTGCTAAAAATCGTCTCAGAAGCAACACTAGAAACGGGTATACTTAGGATGTCCCTTGCTATCCTTTGAAGAATCAGAAATGTCGATCCATTGGTTTTCCACCAAACAAGGATATCAATGTCATCGTCAAGAGGTACATTAGGAGTCTCAAAATACTTCTCCAACTCTGATTTTTCTTGAACTTAATTCTCCTCCACCTCCATATATTTAGCAAAGCCACTCATCCTTCCTTTTCCACTAACTTTACCAGATAGTGGTAGCTTGGAATGAAAAGTTGGTTCTTTTCCTTTACCCTTTACACATTCACTCGTCAAATCCTTCAAAACATCTTTCACCTTCTCCACCTTCAAATCAACTTCATAGTCCTCGTAAAGTTTCTTGTAGTAATAGCAAACAAGTGGTATCTTATATCGAGGATCTAATACGGTTGCCACGGCTAGAAGAGTATTCACATTACTCCAATACTTGTTAGATTTTCCCAACATTTTTGTTGCCATATTTTTTATCAGAGGATCAAAGGATGTAATCAAGTTATTCAATGCACATTTAGTTTCACATATGTTGCAAAAATAAACATTGGCAGTAGGATATTTAGTGGCGGAAAACTCATAAGTGGCATCATTAAATAACTCCAACTTCTCACAAATTCTTTCTGCTTTGTCCCAATCTTCTTTAAGCGGCGCATACTTATAAATCTCCGACTCTCGACCACTTAAAAACATCGAAAATAATCTTGTACATTATTGCAACTTTAAGCATTTCATAAGTTGAATTCCAACGAGTTTTTCAATCAAGTACAAGCTTCTTCAAGCAATTTTTAGCATGAGTCCTAGTCGTGCTTTCAAATTTTGTCACTCTTAAAACAGAAGTTGCCCAAAAAATCACACTATTTCTAACCCTTTCAATGCCCTTACCAATTATGTTTAAACCATCTTGGACAATCAGATTTAAAATATGGGCACAACAACGCATGTGTAGAAACTTTTCACGCAAAATAAGTGAATGATTAGGAGTTTACCACACAAAATTTCCATTACGACATCATTTGTTGTGCAGTTATCCAAAGTGATGGAACATATAGAACAATCAAGATTCCAATCGTAAATACACTGACACAAAGCTCCAGCTAAGACTTCCTTTGTATGAGGTGCCTCCACATATAAAAATCTAGAAAAAATGACAAATAAGGCACAATACAATCCATTTTAGGCTGAAAATAGTAATATCAGGCTCAAAACAGTAGATATCGGGCCTGAAACAACATATTTCAGCACATTTCAGGCATGAGATAACAAATCTCAGCACAAAACAGAACATTATAGACAAAAAACAATACATTTCAAACAAAAAAACAGGCGCATTTGAAACATGTATATACCTCAAAATACGACTTTGTAGCTTCTATGTATTACTAATGAAGTGAACAATGACTGCCATGTAGCCTTTTCGTTGATTACTTGATGTCCACATATCCGTTGTTAAAGCAATCTTACTCTTGGCCTTGTCCAATAACTGAATCATTAACTCCTTCTCAATAGCATACCTTTTCATAATATCATTCCTAGTCGTGTTACATCATGGTACTTTGAAACCCGATTGCAATGTCTTACAAAGTTTTCTAAACCCGTAATGTTCAACCATATTTAATGGTGTTCATGGAGGATAATCATGTCTGCCAAATCTCTTCTCCCATCCGCTTGGTGAAACTCATATGCCGCCAATGATAGTGTTTCACCATTATTGGCGGGATTAGATAGTGACCCAAACAATCTAGTTTGTCGAAGATCTTGGCATACTCTCTTGGGACAAGATTTAGTGTGATCTCTCAAATGAGATGTGCCAGCTTTTGGCCCTCCTGCCAAAAGCCTAGGACAAAAGTTACATTCGGCTTTCGTTTGACCATTAACCTTCTTTCTTTTATAATTTTTCCAAACTTCGGATGTATGCCTACTATTAAGAGGTCTAATAGAAGGGTCTAGGTCTGATTCTGTTTCATTTGGATCTTCTAAAGGAATCATATTTGCACTGGAAGAACCTTCAAAACCACTTTCCATTCCGGAAGGTCTTGTCCCGGAATTAAAGTTTTCATCTCCCATGGCCTACCTGAAAACAATGACCATAAAGTAAGAGAGAGCTAAAATAACAGAATTGTTTTCAAGAAATTATATCGAAAAGTATATGCTCCATAACGTTTGAGAGGAATTGTTTTTCACCTTTTGTTGAAAAATGTTCTGTTTAAAAAACTAGTGCTTGTGAACTTTAAGCATTGGATTAAGGTTATCCTTAGATGTAATAAAGGACTAACTAAAATACTGAAGCTCATTAAGCTTTCCAGTTAGATGAAAAATGAAACTACACTATTCTTTCTTATGAACACAAAAATAGACAGATTGTGTTGAACTAAAATATGGTCACTATGTGTGTTAGTTAAATCAAAGAAACTATTTTTGAGTGATAAGATGAAAACCTAAACAGAAAAATATCCCTGACAACACAATATAGTAATTCCCCAGATAGGAGATCAAGGATTTACTTACAACAATATGTGGATGCGAGAGATTCTTGAGAAGCTTGACTTCCTCCTCATTGTCCTCAAGCTCCTTTATACAATGTCGCTCACAATTTGGGGGAAAGTGGAATGGTGGTTGTTAGCAGCAGCATGCCTTTGCCCTTTTGCTGTTTAATAATGAGATGTTAGGGTTTTGAACCTTTGCCCTTTTGTTGAGTTGAGTTGGGCCTGGGCTGCTGAATGTTTAATAAAAAGGGGAATGGCCCAAGTCACATTTTAAATCAAGAAATGGCCAAATAAATTCATAAATAGACTAGGCGGTGCGGGTACGGGGCAGATATTATATGAAATCCACCCCCGCCCCACTACCCATGGCGAGTAGCACTTTTAACACCTATACCCACCCCACCACCCGACAAACCATCCCCCATACCCGCCCTAACTGGAGAGGGTGGGGGAGGTACCCACATTTACCCGCCCCACTGACATCCCTAGTGGGGAACATGATGATGAGTGTAATTATTGGCTGAAAGTTTCAATTTATAGGAATTGAAGTTGGAACAAATGCTAGCAGCCTTTCCTACCTCGCCGAGCCAAGCTAGAGGCGAGCATTTTGGCCCCTTTGTAGTTCGCCAAGCGAGGAATACTTTTGGACCTTAATTGTCTCCCAATTTATATTGGATTTGATTATTTTATTTGTGCTTTTTTCTACACCTATAAATAATCTATAAACATGGTTTTTAGATAACTTTAGGATAACTTGTGATCCTGAGTTCAGAATTTTGGACCTAGAGGGAGCTAGGAGCCACCATGGAGGCCGGAGATTATTAGGTTTAACATTTTCTTTTCTATACTACTACTTTATATATTTTTCTTTGGATGATTTGTTATTTTTTCTCCATGTCTATGTGGATCTAAGCTTCTCATTCTAGGGTTATAGTTCTCTCATGAGCATTGTTATTTGAATATTAATTTAAATTAATTAACTTATCGTATTAATTTATTTATTTAACTATGAGCTTAATTATTTGGTTGCTTGATCACCAATCAGATACTATCTTTGGTTCTTAGATTGAACTCGAGAGAGGAATACTAGGATAACAATAGGGTTAAATAGAGCAGAATGTCAACCTTGGGCATCAGGGAATGGATTTGTGTCTAGGATAGAGAGATATACCTAGTTCACCCTGCTTGGTTGATATGCCAAAAATATAAATGCTTTCGTGTTATGGTTCATCGTCATAGAGATATAGGCGTGAAAGTAATACGAATAAGCGGTTAGAGGACTCGAGAGATTTGTAGTCATATTATATCAATCTTGTCAATCAGTAAACTGGATAATGTCACGACCCAAAATCACTTAGTCGTGCAGACACCTACCATTTTACACCTTGGTAGGTGAACCCATCCCTTAATCAGTAATTCAACAATAATAAGTAAATAGAAAATACTATATGAAAGTCTAAATCACAAATAACATAAGTGCGGAAATACAAACAACATCCCTAAGGAACCGGTCTGCATACAATACAAGAGCCACTACTAATAAACTACAAGTATGGAATAATACAAGTCTTAATATATGAATACTATATCAGAATGCAAGGAAAGATAAGTATAAAGGAGGAGTCTTTGAGTTGCGGTTCCATCAAGCATGCTCACCTTAGAGACTCAACAACAAAGACTCAGGATCAGTCGCGAGGAGTGGATGTGGAACCTGTCACATACTATGTACTAAAAAAGAATGCAGCAAGGTAGTATCAGTAAAAACACTATGTATTGGTAGGTATCATAGGCTGAAAATAGTTAGGTAACATATATAAAGGAAGAAACTGAAGAATATGCATACTCGAAATCAAGTACAAACACTATCACATTCTAGGAATAAACAACCCAAGTAGAGAGTATCAAATCAAAATCCATGAAATATCTGAATGTAGTGAAGATTAATTATGTGATGCAATGCACTGGACAAATGTAATCTCCGTACCCACATGCACTGAGCAAGATATCTCTATGTCCCGGCAGTCATGACCCATGGTGGACCCGCGAAGTCTATGTACCAGTCACTCCGCACACAACCCAGAGATGACTATGCTATCAAATATGTTGCACGAATCCCAGATGTTTCCTTCTCACTTATCATAATCAACACCAATCACAGTTAATATCAATGTATTATGGAAATGAAGATGAATGCAATGTAGTGTATCATATTGATCCCAATCATGCCACACATGGACACTTATCACAATATCAGTATCAAGTCAAGTATGTTCCTCTATCCATGATAATACCAAGATAAGTGAGAGACAACTATATCATACTCACTATATGGAAAGTAAGTGCAAATCTAATATCAAACACTAGGCATCAAGACAATAAATCACAAAGAGGCCACAAGCCCACAAATTAGACAGTAATACCAAACCTAAGTAATCCATCCCAATTTCATACCCGAAGGCGTAACATGCTTTCTCCGACAATTATTAACTCTATATATGCTTCGCTAATTGAAGTCTAACTAGAAGTTAGGCCATAACCTACCTGGATACCGAGCGGGAGCCAGAAATGATCACACCATAGCCTTGCCTTTCTATGGGTCTCGGTTATACTCGAAGTCTAGTCATTATTTAAATCTAAGTTATATATGGAAACTAGCAATACCCATATCACTAGACTATTCTTTGAATACAAAACTAACTATGGAAAAGGGGAAACAGGCCCACAAGGGTAAAATGGTAATTAAGAGTGAAATTAGTAACCCAACATTCTAGAAGTTCAATTCTACTCTCCAATTGTTAAATTAGTTCAATAATAGGTCAGTCTTATCATTCAATGTAAAACCCCCAAATTAGACATAAACACTAGATTTTCCATGAATAATTTCTCAACAAAATTGGAAGATTCAAGCCTACTAGTTACTAATTAATGAAACCCATGCTTAGATTAGTCAAACCCATCAATTAATCTCACATTTAAGGCTAAAAAATCAATTAACACCATTTAAGTAGAACTCATCCTCTTTAACTAGTGTTCTAGGTTTTTTCCACCATTGATTCAACTTAAGAAAGGTAAATAAAAGGGAAATAAGGTTAAAGAGGCTTACCCCAAGAAGAAATCCCCTAGAAACTCTCCAAATCGCCCTAGAGATGCTCTGGGGGGATATTTTTGGAATGGGGAATAAAGGGTCTAACTTATCACTACCTGATTCAGCAAACAACTGGGGATATCTAGCATGTATATTAGACTCAGTCTCCTATGTAGCCTCATCAACAGGATGATGCTTCCATTGCACCTTCACCGAAGCTATCTCTTTGGACCTCACCTTCCTCACCTATCTGTCTAAAATTGCTATAGGCTCCTCCTCATAAAAGAAATTCTCATCCAGCAACACCAAATCCCAACGAATGACATAAGACCCATCTGCAAATGGACCAATCCCAACTCATAAGCAACAACACCAATACGATGAAGAATCTCAAATGGACTAATGTATCTTGGGATCAACTTTCCCCTCTTCCCAAATTGCATCACACCTTCATGGGTGATATCTTCTGAAGAACCTGCTCACCTTCCATAAACTCTAGATCTCGGTCCTTCTAGTCCGCATACATCTTTTGCCGACTCTGAGCTGCCAAAATCTTTTCGTAAATAAGCTTCACCTTGTCTAAAGACTCCCTTAACAAATATGTACCCCACGGTCGAACCTCAAAGGCATCAAACTATCTAATAGAAGAATGATACCTACTACAATATAAAATATTAAATGGCACTATATCAATGTTGGAATAGTAGCTATTGTTGTACACAAACTCTGCTAGGGGCAAGAACTGGTCCGAATGGACACAAAAGTCAAGAACATATGCTCTAAACATATCCTCGAGTACCTGAATAGTCCTTTCAGACTGTCCATCAGTATGGAGATGAAAAATGGTACTAAGATCCAACTGAGTACTTAACTCTGCCTGTAACATCCGCCAGAAATGGGAGGTAAACTGAGGACCTTGATCAGAGATGATAGAAATAGGGATGTTGTGCAATCGTACAACCTCTCTGCATTATGCGTAACCTGAACCAAAATAAAGTGCGCAGATTTGGTAAGCCTATCCACAATGACCCAAAATAAATCAAACTTGCCCAAGGTCTTTAGAAGACCTACCACAAAATCCATGGCAATCCTCTCACACTTCCACTTGGGAATAGGTATCCTATAAAGCACACCACTAGTTTTATAGTGCTCGTACTTAACTTGTTGACAATTCCCACATTGGGTAATGAAATCTGCAATATCTCTCTTCATTCGACCCCACCAGTAGTGCTGTCTCAAGTCACGAATTTGTAAACACCTCATAATGGACCTCGTATAGATAATGCCTCCAAATTTTCAAAGCGAAGACCATTGCTAACAACTCCAAATAACGAGTATGGTATTTATTCTCATGGATATTCAACTGTTTGGAAGCATAGGCAATGACCTTTCCCTCTTGCATCAACACAATGCCTAAACCAACACAGGATGCATTATAATAGATAGAGCAATCCTTACCCTCCACGTGTAATGCTAAGATCGGAGCCGTAGTCAACAGAGTCTTGAGCTTTTGAATGCTCTCTTCACAAGCATTGGACCACTGAAAAAGAACATCCTTCTGAGTCAATTTAGTCAGGTGAGACATAATAGAAGCAAATCCTTTCACAAACTGGTGATAGTTACTGGCCAACCCCACGAAGCTACGAATCTCAGTCATAGTAGTGGGCCTCGCCCAATCCCTAATAACCTTAATCTTCTTGGGATAAACCATAATACCATCCTTTGACACTATGTGGCCCAAGAATGCCACAAAATCAAGCTAGAACTCACACTTTGAGAATTTGGCATAAAGCTCTTTATCTCTCAACAATCCAAGGACAATCCTCAAAGGACGCTCATGCTCTTCTTTACTCTTCGAATACACCAAGATATCATCGATAAAGACAATTATGAAAGAATCCAAGTATGGCTTAACAATGCTATTCATCAAGTACATGAAAGCTGCCGAGACCTTTGTAAGCCCAAAAGACATCACAAGGAACTTATAATGACCATAACGAGTCTTAAAGGTCGTATTCGGAATATCTTTGGCCTGAATCTTCAACTGGTGATAGCCTGACCTGAAATAAATCTTCGAAAATACCAACGTACCCTGAAGTTGGTTGAACAAGTCATCAATATGAGGAATCGAGTACTTATTATGAATGGTGACCTTGTTCAACTGATAGTAATATATGCACATTCTCATCGTACCATATTTCTTCTTCACAAAGAACATAGGAGAACCCCAAGGGGAGACACTTTCCCGATTGGCTCATAAAACTATACCATATAATTCAAAAATCTCATCACTTAATATCAAAAACCCTGCTATCTTTTACTACCACCTACGCACATATTTCTACGGTAAAGAATATGTATCGCTTGCCTTTAACTGATAAACTCATCCTATCTCACGATCTTCCTAAATGGTTCAATCCTTATGGAGAAGTTTGGCTTACTAGTTTAGGCATGACATTTTGCGCCCCTTTTCTTTAAATGCTTCCTAAAACAAAGCTTTTGGTAACCTAACTCCGGAAATCCATTTTTCTTATCAATATTATGGGATTTCCCTTAATTATTTGAACCTGAAAGTACCTCTTTTTAAGTTGCCTATTCATATATCTTCTATGTTCTGATATCACGCACGCTACAAGACCTAAGAGTGTTGGGTATGTATGTAGCTAAGAAATGATTGGTTCTTGGATTATTTTTCATATGAAATTGAATGTAACTATAGTTTCATTTTCCACCTTCCACTTCTATTATTCATTTAAGTCTATATACATATGTAACACATACTTTCTCTATTAATGATAACCAATGGATCATAAGCACAAGCACAATTATTCTCAATAAAATTATCAACATACCTGGTTAGTTGCGTAACTCTGAATAACATCGGGACTTGCTATTCCCCCTAACTTAATTTCGGGCATCTATATACTCTATGACCTCTGCTTCCACACTAATAACACTCTTCAACATCACCTGAAAATTTACCATAATGCACTTGTCCACTCTGATGGCATAGCGACTAAAATACCTCGGGGAATTCTCTGCCCTATGGCCCAAAGCTCCACATCCAGAACACAATCCAATATCGGTAAACATGCTCAGTCATTCCTCCTTTCACATTGCTGACAGCGTGGTATTCTACTTCCAATCTTCTTGTGCTTGCCTAAATTCTACTCGGGAGCTTCAATCTGACACATCTCGCAATAAAAATCTTTCATTACCTACCTCCATTCCAAACCTTCTAGTCTGTCTACTGGTTATTTATTCCTCACCTCTGCTCACTCTTGGCAAGCCTTGATTAACCGACTTCCATGATAATGGGCTCCTTAACCTCTCTAAAGGCATAACTTGTGAGGGTATCTAATCATGACCTTGCTCTAGATAGATGACTGGGGGCACTGCTGCATACATAGTACCACTCACATCTAATTCAACTAAAAATGACCGCTGCATGAATAATTTTGGTATTATGTGGGCCCTCCTATAATCTAGAAACATCACTGGAATTGATAGTACTCGGAAGGGCAATTCTTCTAGGGTCTCATATGTGTCCTCTTCCATAGACGGGTCTTCATCCATAGACGGATCTTCTTCCATAGACGTATCTTCTTCCATGGATGGATCTTATTCCATAGAATAACTCACATTTCCTTCTGGTGTCATTATGGTCCTCAGATCCATATTAACGAGTGGCAATTGGCTGGTATCTTCCTTCATATTTTTGCCATTTTCCTGCTAATGGTACTTTCCTTTGATTTTGGCATTACTGAAAAAGAGACCCAATGTGAGAAGATAGGAATTCAATTACTTTCAACTTTGCTTCTAATGCACGATCTAGATTTCAATAAAGGTAACATCCTAAATGCCATGTAGCCTCCTATTTATAAGTGTGGCGCACAACACACCCATAAGCAAGACTCTACTAGACATGGCTTGTAGACATCCCTAGGACTAACCTACTCTGATATAAAGTTTGTCACACCCCAACCTTGGGGGTATGGCCAACACCCAGTGCCCTAAGGCCCGAGCATACCAATCCTGATACCAGAGACCTTCTCAACAACACATAGGCTGACAAGGCCTCTGATAAATGATTCTCTGAAGAAAGACATGATTACCTACATGTAGAAAAGCCAAACCTATACATACATATATACAACAAGGCTGACGAGGTTGACATGAACACAACAAGTATACTGAAGAGGCAAACAAGGCCACACAGACCATAATACATAACATTACTATCTACAAGACTCTAAAGAGTGTGTTAAAAATATCTGGTGGGGACAGGGCCCCGCCTTACCCAACTATATACATATATGCAACCATCATACCTATCAGCTCACTGGATAGCTCCGAAAGAAAGGAATGTGACAACCTTCAATTGAGTCGAGTCACCTACTGTGATGAATTATCTGCATCCCTATCTGTACATGTGGGCATGAAATGCAGTGTCCCAAAAAGGGGACATCCGTATGAAAGATGTAATAAATATGTAAGGCAGATAACAAATGTGAACAAAAGATATAACATAAGAGATATGGGTACAGAAGTCAACTTGAAATTGAATAGCCTCTGAGGGCATACCCTGTTACAATCATGAATATATATGCATGTATGTAAAAATCTAGCCACTCATCGAGGCCATGTGTATATAATATAATATCAAGCCATTCTATGGGGCAAATCATATCATATCATATTGTACCCGGCCTCGTAGATGACTCAGTTATACCCGGCTAAGATATGGGACTCGGTAATACCAAAACCAACTGCAGTGGTGTGCACAAATATGTGTCATACCCAAATGACTATAGCACGGCTCGATAAGAAAATAGATTCATATGTAAGTGCAATGCAATGAATGAATCTGAAGGGCCTTATGGATCTAACCAGAGTGACTCAATGTCGTTATCCGCCAATTATTATTATGTAACTATGTTTGTATTAATTTTCCAAGAATCATTAAGGATTATAAGAAGATATTAGATTCAAGAAAATCAAAATGGGAAATTTCCCTGACAAAGAAAAATAGTAAGAGCCATGAAACATATATCAACATGAAACAATGAAGTTCACAAGCTTTAATCTCAAGAATAGAGTTCTTTTTTGAAGGGGCATTATTACTGTTATGTTTATTCATCGATCATACCAAAAGAATGAAGGGTGAACACTGCTAGCTTGCACTTCTCCGGCCGCCCTTCGAACGATATCATACGTATTAGAGATGTTTCAGATCAATCATAATCCAAGTTCAATATATTCTATCACAACAATTCTTCATTGTAACCCCTACTAATCACCATCTGCTATCCATGTATTTACGATTCTATTCAATAGCTTAAATATTACCAAAAATTAGCCCAACATAAGTTAACATCAACAAGAATAACCTTTACATATTTTCTAGCCATTTCTCCTTGTAGCTTGTAATTCTGTTAGTAAGACCTACACTTTATACAAACACAACAACAACATCTACAATATAATCAAGTTACATCCCATACTTTTTTGTCATAACAAGTCATATACTCGGCCTCCAAACCATCCAAAATCAAGACAATGACATCCTTTGCCATTTAGAGTTCTAACTTTTAGATTCTCAACCCAAACACTTACTTAACACATGAATAAGCTTAGGCACAAGAAAGAGAGTTTTAGTAATACATTGCACAACAAATATAACTTTGTACCTAGTCTTCTTAGCATCAAGAACAACCTTCAAGGGCATAACAACCCTATAAAAGTGTTCTCCTTCACTTATCCTAGCTTTTGGATGTAGAATTATGGTGTAATCCCCTTGAAATCACTTTGAAACAATGGAAATATGTTGGGAGGTTTAGGGAAAGGTTTGGTTAAAAAATGGCCAAAATGGCCATAAAATCATTTAAACCCAAAATTCTACATCCAAAAGCTAGGATAAGTGAAGGAGAACACTTATCAGAGCTTGGTATCGGAGCTTATAAAATGAATAGATTTTTAAACAATAAAAACACATCCATCGTGTATTAAGATTAATTTGTTAAATAAAATGTTATGGAAATGTTATGAGATGAAACATCTTTTGATAACATGGAGGACATAAAATGAGATTATAATGGACTTTCAAGATAAATTGTTAGCAACAAAACGAAGAAAATATATATAACTTATGAAAAATAAATAGAAAAATATTATGAAAATGAGATAGAAGAAATTAGAACACACACAGAAGATGTTGTAGCTACATATAGAAGGATAGTAGAGATAAATACAAGAATAAATGAACAAAACATTATGATATTAGATTTAGAAGCATATATACGAATGGAAATAGAACACTATGGATGAAAAAAGACTAATGGAACAACAAAATAAGTTAAGAGAACTTAGAATGATAGCAGAAAAACCCCTTACATTTAATAGAGATATAAACCAACATATAGTAAGTTGTAGAATAAGTATAGATCTAATAGAAGAAAAAGATCAATGTTTACAAGAAAATTCTAAACAAATATATGAACATGAAGAAACTATTAAAGAATTAAGAAATAGAATAGCATTAAAAGATAAAAAAGTTGAGACAAAAAGAAGAAGAGAATATGAGACTAAGAGAAGAAAAATTACGAGAAATAATCAGGAAAAATAATGAATTAAAAGACATGAAAGATGTTATAGAAGAACAATATAAGTACATCAACCTATTAAAATATGGATAAAGGAAAAGAGATAATAGAAGATTCTAAAGAAACATATTACCAGATGAATACATATGAAGGAGGAACAACACAAACATTAATCTTTAAGCCAGAAACATATCAGAAGATACAAGATAAAAAAGAGGAATTATCTATTAAGAAAATATTTAAAACAAAATGGTTTGAAAGAAATAAAGAAATAAGATATATAGCACACAAGCATGAAAATATAATAGACACAATGAGTGCAAATGGAAGAACAAAAATAAACTTGTTAACCGATGAAGTAATAAAAAGAGAGTTAGCAAAACTATCTACTAAAGAAGCTAGAAAATATAGAAACATATACTTTGGAGGAGTAGAATTTACTATAAAAGCATACTTTCAGAAAAACATAGATACACCTATACAAATATACATATTAGATGATAGGATATTAGGAAATTTACAAGTTGCTTTAATATCAGTAATAAAAGGAAATTTAATATATCAAAAACTAAAATTTATGGTACAACAAGACTTTAGTATATCATTAAAAGATGAACACAAAGACTTAGTCTTAACACTATATTACAAACTAGATGGAATAACAATGTCACCAGGAAGTAAAGTTATAAGTATTGAAACAAAAATGATATATGCCCTAACCGGAAACCACCATGTAAAGAAACAACATGAAATGAATATATTAGTACCAAGAATGTACCAAGAAATATTAGAACAAATAGAACATAAAGAAAATTCCAAGATAACTATACCTGAAGAAATATATATGGATTTTAATACCAGAGCCCTGACACCATAAAAAAGATTAATACAAAAAATATAAGGATCTAGATTGAGTATTACAAAAGAACCAATAATGTCACGACAAACTAGCGTTATACAACCTAGAATATTAGATTTAATAAATATAAACACAAATAGATTAAAAATTAAGGTAATAATATTTAAAGGTATGATAACAACAAATTGTATAGCTGAAATAGATACCGGAGCTATTAAAAGTTTTATACATATAAGTAAGATTAATGAAAATGATTGTGATTTAATAGACCCACAAACTTATAATTATCCTGAAAATGAAAGAGAAATAATAATTATCAAAAGTATTAATTTAAGATTCAAAATCCAAGATTTAGAATATAAGATAAATATAGGAGTAATAGAATATGACATTTTCAATGAACTACTTTTAGGAAGTGACTTTTTAACCATGATAAATTATAAGATAAATAATAACGAAATTGAATTAAATGATCAAGGAAAACAAGATTCGTAAATAAAATATGAATATACAAAGATAAATAATAGCGGAAAAACAGAAATTAAAGGTAATAAAGACAGATTTATCAGAAGAGATATTTTTCCAACTAAAATATTTAAAATACAAGGCAAAAGAAATAAAATTAGAAGAAATATAAAACAATTAGAACAACAATGTGATAAATTTGATAAAATATGGATAGATATGGAAAACGGATGGAGGAAACGACTAACTAATCCTGACTAACCCTAACGAAAAAATAAATGAGTTATGGGAAGAAATAATAGTAAACGAAAAATGAAAAATACATTGATAATAATGGATGAAATAAAAGAAAATCAAACCCAAATACAACAAGTGATAAGAGAAGAAATGACTAACATATGGAATGTATCTGAAATACCAACATTTAAGATAATATTAGAAAAACTTAATATGTTAATAGAAGAGAAAAATAAATGTAAACAAGTAGCATGAGATAATGAACCAAGTACAAGTAAAGAAAATACAATAGCTAGTACTATTACTCAACAACCAGAATTAGTATCAATAGATGCGTGGAGAAGAAGTAAAGAACCTACAATGGTAGATATTAGTAAAATAAAACCAAAATTATCCACAGAAGTAGAAAAAACATTGGATAGTCTAGTGATATTAAATAAAAAAGGACAAATTTAATGGAAAAACAAGAACCTACTGTACCTAGTGTACTTACATTTTTAAAAAATCATGGGAAAAATATAATATAAAAAGAAAGATACAAGTATGAACCTATAAGAAAAATGACACCAAAAGAAGATAAAAATTCAAAAGAAGAAAGCATCTACTTAAAAGAGACAGAAAAAACAACCTATGAATATTTAAACCTAAAACTAGATAAACAAGAACAACAAATATGTGAGTTAAAAATAGAGAATACAAAATTGAGATCACATAATAACGAAGAATGATATGATAAATATAAAAAATATAAACACAAATTTAAAAATACGAAGAAAACATTAAAGGAAACCAAACTAGAATTAAAATAAACAAAAGAAGAATTAAATGAGGTAAAACAAGAATTAGAAGAATTAAAGGAAGAAATACAAATCCTTAGAGAATAGATAAGAAGGTTAAAAGAAAAAAAGAAAGTACGGAAAAATACTAAAACAAGTGATGAAAGTACAACTAGTAGTAATGAAAAAATGGAAAATGACCCAGACAAAGATAGCAATGATAAATTATCTAACCAAGAAATACAAGTAGTAGAATTTATAGAAGAAGTAGAGAATGAAGAAAACTCAGAAATAAGAAAACAACCAAATAATAGAAGCTTTACAAAAAATGGAAAAAGTAAATGCAATCATAGAAGAAGAATCTGAAAGTGATGTAGAAGATGAATTTAATAGACCTATAGAAACATAAATAAAAACAGATGATGTAATAAATGAAGATGCAAATGATTATCCTAAAGAAAAATTAGTAGACCCTATTTTAGAAATAATAACAAGAAAACAAACTAGATTACCAAACTACATACCAGTAGGACAACAAGCTGAATTTAAAGAATTTGTAGGATCAATGACACAAAGAGTAAACCACAATGGATATTTTTTAGACCTAGATAATGTTTATGATGAACAAGAAATAGGAAAAAGGATAACTGATTGGAATCTTGGAATGTATATAGCATCAATGAACTCTACACAAGCAGAAAACCTAGAATACATGTATGACTTAATATCTAAAACATTAATTGAAAAAGTAGCATATTGGATAGAATCTATAGCATACCAATTAATAGGAGAAGTACTTATCCATGCAACATATTGGAAATCTATGATAATAATATTTGATATTATACTAAAAAGAGAATTTTTTAGGAGAAAGGTGGTTAGTAGCTAGAGAAAACGTACTTGCAGAGAGAAAAACTGAAATAGTAATGAATTTGAATAATATGAAATGTTGCAAGATTAATAAATTACCAGAATATACAATTAGTTTTAGTAAGTTCTTTTATGAAGCAAGATTCTTACCACAAGAAGGTTTAATACACCAACAACTTTATTATGACCACTTGCCAACACCTTATAATACTGAAGTATCAAATGAATATACCCAACTAGAACCAAAAGAAAACACATTAGGAGAAAGAATAAGAGTACTAAGAGTATACTTAATGAGAAAATGTGAAGAATTTAGAATGCAACAGAAGATTAAAAAAGATAAAAAACTAGGATTAAGAGAAATATGTGAATTCACATAAAGAAGACTAGTATTTGGATGTGATGATAAAAGAAAATAAAGGAAATATAAGAAAAATAATAAAAGATATCAAACAAAGAAATATAGGAGAAATAGTAATTATAAAAATTATAATAACAAATCAAATTATAATAACAAACAACCTTATTACAAACCCTATAGGAAAAAAGAGATTTAAAAGATATAAATATACCCCTGAAATAGAAAGAAATTTAGATACAAGAGAAAATTTAGAAAAATAAAATATCTAAAACCCGTAGAAGCAGAAAAAGTTAAAGAATGTAAATGCTGGAATTGTAATGAAAAATGAAATTATGTTAATAAATGCCCAAAGCTAAAGAAAAAAGGAGTAAAATGGAAGATGAAAACATTCGCCAAGAGGTAACAGAATTAGAACAAGATAAAAATCTCCAACAAAGATTAAGGGAAATAGGTATCAGACAAAATACTAATACCTAATAAAATGATTGCAATCTACATAAAAGCCCATATAAAATATAAGCCTAACAAAATGATAAAACAATTTTTAATTATTGATAGAGGAGCATATTTATACTTAGCTAGAAAAGATGTATTAGAATCACACATATGAAAAAGAACCATATCACATAGAGCAAGAGTATCAGGATTTAATGAACAATAAAAAGAATTAGATATAGTAGCAGAAAAGATGAGAATTGTATTAGGAAAGACAATATTCAGATTATCAATAATATATCAATTAGATAATATGAAACAACATGTATTATCAGGAAACAATTTCTTAGATTACTTTAAAACACAAGTTATAGATAGCAATGCATTTAGCCTATAAATCCCAATGATATAGTTAGATCCAAACCTATTAGATATAGTCCAACATATAAAAAAGAATTTGAAACCCAAAAAAAAGAATTATTAGAAATAAAAATGATATAAGAAAGTAAAAGCCCACATAGTAGCCCATCCTTTTTAGTAAGGAAACATAGTGAACAAAAAAAATGAAAAGCTAGAATAGTAATTGATTATAGAGAACTAAAAAAAAAGACAATATTTGATGAGTATTTTTTACCATATAAAAGAAACCTTATTAACAGATTAGGAAACAAAAAATGGTTTAGTAAGTTTGATTGTAAAAGTGGATTTTGGCAAATAAAACTAACAAAGGAATCAAAAAATTTAATAGCCTTTAGTGCCCCTCAAGGATACTATGAATGGAATGTACTACCCTTTGGATTAAAGAATGCATCACAAATATTTCAAAGAAGAATGGACCAAGTGTTCAGAAAATTAACAGAATTTTGTATAGTATATGTTGATGACATATTAATATTTAGTGATAATCTAGACAATCATATAAAATATTTAGAATAATTTATAAAAACTGTAAGACAACACGGAATATTATTATCTGAAAAGAAATCTGAAATCTTTAAAAACAATATCGAATATTTAGGATATATTATAGAAAATGAAGGATTACAACTACAAGAACACATAGTAAAGAATAAAAAATTTCAAATAAAAACTAGAAAGTAAAAAAGAAGTACAACAATTCTTGGGAGTAATAAATTATGCTTCAGACCATATAAAAGATTTACCACTGCTAAGAAAACCATTACAAGAATTAACAAGGAAAAACATAACCTTTGAATGGAAAGAAGAACATACTAAAGATATCAAAGAAATCAAGTAAAAAGTAAAAGCATTACCAAAACGTATAATACCAACGGAAAAAAGAGCAACTAGAACTTTTTATTGATGCTAGTGCTATAGGATGGGGAGCAGTCCTCACAGCATATGATAAAGATGATAGATAAAGAGAAACCACTAATTTGTGGATATGGAGGTGGAACATGGAAACCAAATGAGAAAAATTATCATATTAATAAAAAAAAATATTAGCAGTAGAATTTGAAATAAAAGATTTCATTACCATTTATTACCAGTAAAATTTGTTGTTAGAACATACAACACATAGGTAAAAGCTTTTATTACAAACAAGGTAGATTCTTTACTAGAATTGAATAAAAGGAGGAAATGACAATCATTCTTTTGCAGTTATGATTTTATTATTAAGAATATATCTGGAACTAAAAATATTTTAGATGATTTTCTTAGCAGATATAACAATGTCGATCAGCAGTGATAACCTTGAAGAATATATTACCAAGGCCATGGATTCTATTATACAAACCAATGAAACCTTAATATCCAGATTACAAGAAAATACCCAGCTTATAAACAAGCTCAGAGAAGCCATACAAGATTTAAAAACCTTGAGAATCTTACATAATGAAACCCAATCCAGACCACCTATAACTGAAAAGCCAAACAACCCTACTAAAACTTTAGCACCTTTTGTATCAAAACTTGCAACTATGCCATCCTCAATACCATCATCTTCATCAATAATATCAATGACTGATAAACTGAAATATACACCAGAATATATCAGTGATTATGAGAAGATTAATAAACTTTATGATTATAAGACTAACCCTCATATTTTACGCAGTGCTAAACTGAGCAAGTATCCCAGATTCTTGTCCAGTGAACAGGCTAACCCGGACATAATATCAAAATTATTCATTTATGGTTTTATTGATAAACTAATAGTGGATGAGAACATGTACAACATTGCCAGATTATCAAGTATTATTGCCGAATCTACAACACTCATAATGAAATCATTTGGGAAAGGAGTTTATGGAATACATGTATTTGATGCATCAACCGACTTAACAGGAAAACCCATTATGACATGCCAGATATTCAAAACTAGAAGATATAGTAATATCAACGGAGATGATGGGAATTTGAACATGAAAATACCATGCACCTTGGAGAAATTCCAAGAGTGGCTCAGTACAAAAAGAACATTTGGATTATTAACATTGAAAAACAGGATAGAAAACATGCTACGAGCTAGAAAAACATCCATTATTGGAAGCTCTAAAGGAGGAGAAGTGGAAGAAATTATTACCATGTACTATGACAATGACATCCAATCACAAGATACTATGGAACTAACAGGTTTACATGACACGACCATAAATTTAAAGTACAAACATGCAAAGGAGACTATTGACCAATACCAGAGGTCAATTGGACAAACAAAAAGGCCTGTACTATACTAAAAATACTACTACTACAAGTACAATAAAAAAAGAAGGAAGTTCTGATCCTTTTGCATAAGGATGTAAAAAATTAATAAACTAATAGGGATCATGTAGTCTTTACTACTTGAATCCCAATTTACTACTCTGGCAGGGAGCATGTAGTTTTAATACTTGCAGCCCAATTTACTACTCTGGCAGGGACCATATAATTTTATTACTTCGAGCCCAATGTATTACAAACCATATCACTCAAAGACAAAAGACATTGTCAAGAAAATGACAAGGAAGACTTAGCAAGAAATCTGATGGAGATATCAAAGAATACCAAGAAGATATTATCAAGAAGAATCCCTGGAAAACATTTAGCAAAAGCAACCAAACAAAGGAATCAAAAAGATAAAGAGAAAGCTTTGAAAAAGATTACAACAAGACAAAAAACTTTGGAAAAATCGGCAATCATAGCAGACAAAGAACTGTAGCACTTTAGACTTTTGAAAAAGTTGTTACGGTTTACTTTATGACTTTTGAAAAAGTATTTTTGTCATTTTATAATCATGTATCAGCTGAGGTTATCTATATAAATAGCCTCTTGTAAACATTCTGATCATCCAAAAAATTCCAATACAAAACTTCGATTGAAAAACTCTCTATGTCTAAACCCCATATTTAGTCTATAATCCAGATCAATTATAATATCATAATACCATAGATAAATCACTTGGAAAGATTATTATTAGAACCATATTAGTCCATAAACCTACACCTTTATAGGAATCTCAGAAAGAGTGTTGAGAAACTCCCAAGCACCTAGGCCATTTATCCCGTGAATTCAGTGAAGAAAAGAGAGCTGAGAGCCAGGGTGGGTCGAGATCTCCGGTGATATGAAATTCTACTAAGAGGTATGGTTTTTAGACAATATATTTTTAATTATGATTTTGATAAGTGTTAAACTCTGCAGTTATGATGTTCATATTGATTAAAGATTATAGACTTTTATATAAAAAGTGAATTTTATGTTAATACTACATGTTTCCTTACTACATGCTTATGATTTGATAAACTTAGATAAGACTTTATTAATATACCATCTATATTCCTACCCTCTTCAGGGTTATTAGATGAAGAAAAGATCCACATGAGAATTGGTCGGCCACCGACTAAATTGATAGTCCAATTTGACGGTCCGTACAATTTTGTATGGTCCGTCAATTAGGACCGTACAATATATCCTAAAAAATATGGTGGGGATACCATTTTTATGGTTCGTACAATTTGTACGGTCAGTCCTTTTGGGGCATCAAATTGGGATTCTGCAGATTTTCATCGAAACATATTTTCTTTTATCTGTTTAACTTCTATACACTCCGACACCTCCGTAGACAACCTATGAACCCTCATTATCCTTCCATAAGGACACATATCCTCTCGAAATGCCATTATAAATCGGCAATACGATGAAACATGAAACTACAAGGCATAACAAGACCGTCAATTTGTCTAAGTTTCAGTTCTGGGTTTGATAGTCTAAATTGACGGACCATACAAAATTGTACGGACCATCAAAATAGACCGTACATTTGGGCGGTGCAAATTTGTTTTCGGGTTTAAATTGATTTCTTCAAATTGGGGACCTCATTTTCACCAAAAACAAACCCTAAAACATTCCCCAAACCTTCTCTAAGTCTCTCCATTAATTTGGAGCCAAAATTAAAGGCAAAACACCCATGATCAATGTAAAGAATCCTCGGGCTACCATTAATTTCACTCCATTCATGTTGTGTTGACTTTGAGAATGAGTTTGTGTTGGAATAAATTTTAGACCAAGGAGGTTTCTTGGAGTATTTAAGGTGAGTTTCATCTCTCCTAGTATAATCTTAAATTAGTATACGTATTACATCGAATTTTGGGGAGAATTCCTGAAGAATTTAGTTACTATGAAGTTTAAGGTTAAGCTATGTTATATGGGCTGCCCTCACATGCTTTAAGCTACTAATTTGAGTTATAAAAGTATGGATATCTTTGTAGAAAGGAGTACGAGCAAAGGTGAAGGTTGTTGGTCCGAGATATTTCGAATTTGACCTAGAAACAACCCTTTGAAGTATTGCACCAAAGTTGTTTGACGAATTATCTAAATAAGAACTTTTATAAGATTAAGCTTAATATTGATACAAGTCCTTTATATGATGTAGATAAGCGTCCATAATGCGTACGAGGCTTTATGGGACATAACTAACTCCTTCTATAAGGCATGCAAGGCTATCTCCTTCTTTCAAAAGTATGAAATACAAAGTGTTTACAATTTTCAAAAGAAACGACGAAAGCCTCATTCTATTCGTATATCGTCTATCCCTTGTCGGGAGTTGTTTATTGTTGTTGTTGTATTCATAAACATTGATTGGTTGATTTTTTGTCCATAATATCATAAGCCTCCAAAAATGAGTGTCCAAAGATATAATCATCAAGTCGACCAAGAGTCATTCCAAAGTAAAGTCAAAAGTTTTAATTCCAAAAAGGCCATAAGTGCCACTATTGTCACAACACAATATCCACACCACCGAACCTATACCGGTGAGCAGTTATATATATATATATAGTAATTACACCACCATTGCAACCAGCCGGTGGGAAATTGTACATGTACATTATACACATTGTGTCGCGCTATACTCGGCTGGGCTAGACATGTATATATGCATCCATACATACACCTCAGAGTATACCTGAGGGAAGTGACATATTACACCTCAGGTTATAACCCGATGGCAGATTACAAACCACGATTGCTATACACAAAGTCCATTACAGTTTCAGAGTTTCATTGTTCGCCCCACAAGGCACGCAAGTTATCAGAGTATCATATTGTTTTTATGTATTTCTTTACAACTTACATTTTTATATTGCTATTCATGATTTACGCGGTACATTTCTTTTATACTAATGTCCTTTTTGCTGGGGGCGCTGTATGTTCATGACACAATTTTTTATAGGGGCACTTCCATATTACATCAGTAGAAGATGTCAAGTCAAGTTATCAATAAGTATGCTTCACTCTTTCCGGAGCTTCCTAATCATACATTGATTATGTTTTGCATAGTTATGTACATAGTAGGTAGGTCGAGGTCCTGTCCCAACCATATAATAGCACAAGTACTCATAGAGACTTATAGAATTGTCTAGTATGTGTAGTTGTTGATGTATGTCTTTGTAGACCAGGTTTTCATTTGTTGACTCGAGTTACGATATTGTCAGTCCTATTTATATACATATGTTGGGTTGACCCATCTTTGTTCACCCCAAAGGTTGTATTATAGTTTGCCTTATAGATTGTGGCCTTGCCGGTCGGATGTTTTACTCGTACAGAAGCCTGAACATCAGAGTGGTATGCTCGGGCCAGCATGGTACTGAGTGCCGGCCACACCCCCTAGTTTGGGGTGTGACAAACTTGGTATTAGAGCAGGTCAGTCTTAGGAAGTCTGTAAGTTGTATCTAGTAGAGTCTTATTTATGGGTGTGTTGTGCACCACACTTATAAGAAAGAGACTTTCGGGAATTTACGGATGGTTACAATTCTTTCACTTCATAAATTGTGCTACAAATCTAAGTTACATGATTTTGAGTCTAATTCGTGCTCTATCCCTTTTTTAGTCATGCAAGTGACCACGAAAGCTACTGCTAGTCATTGAGCCGGTGCTGATAGGGGTGAAGGTACTTGTAATGCCCCTCATGGCTAATTTGATAGAGTTGAAGTCTAGGGAGGGTCTCACTCCCACATATCACTTGTTCCTCCTATACATGAAGATATTAGATGAGGTGCAATACCTTGAGCAACTCAGGACACAGTACCTCTAGTTCTACAAAATTTGGTTCCCTCCAGTTCCTCCACCCGTCTTCAGAGTAGGGTGTGGTAAGTGTTGTGCATCTATTGGCATAGATAGTCACTACACATCAGTGGCTGATACGGGGTTACACAGGTGTTGGGTATTTTGATGGTGTAGGAGTTCCCAGACCTAAGAATTCTTTACATTGAGCCCCATAGTTTTTATTGGTACTGATCCGGGTGCAGACCCATAAAACTTTATTGATCAAATGCAGAGGGTATTGAAATTCATGCATGATTAAGATACAGTGGTAGTTGAGTTGGCCTCTTTTAGATTGTGAAATGTGGCTATCTTGTGGTACGAGGCTTAGGAGCAGTCCCGATGACTAGATATAACTCTCGCAGTATGGGAAAAGTTTGCAAATATTTTTCTTGATCATTAATTCCCATTAGAGGTAAGCGAGGCCATGGTAGAACGCTTCTTAAACCTCAAGAAGAGGGGCAAGAGTGTTCAGGATTATAGTTTGTAGTTTGATTCCATGGCCAGGTATGCCCCGAATATCGTGGATATGATGAGGGATCAAGTTTCTCTATTCGTATCAGGGTTGGATCTATATCTGATTGATAAGTGTATGAAAACCTTCCTGAATACGGATATGGATATTGCCAGGATATAGGTCTACGTGGATAGTGTTAAGGATCGCAAACGTTAGCTCCAAATGATAGAGATGCAGAGAGGGAACTGACTAACATGGTCAGGTCAGCTGGATCTTTTGGGGGAAACATCAGGTAGTTCTAGACATCAGTTTCCTAGGCATCCACCTTAATTTGCCAATAGTGCTCCATCTCAATTTTAGGAGCCTAAATATGACAAGCATGTTAAGTTGGGACCAGGGTAGAGTTTGAGAGCTTCAGGATTTCAGATTCAAGGAGGTTCGAGTAAGATGATACCTCAATTATCGCTTTGTGGTCAGTGTGGTAGGACCCATGTAGGACAATGTTGTCAGGGTATCAATGTGTGTTACTGGTGTGGGAATCTTGACCATTATATGCGTCAGTATTTAAGTAGGGGTAGAGGTAGTGCAGTGCAGCCGATGGAGTGTATAGCAGTATCCTCGTCATGTGTATACCCACAGAGTGGTGGGCCACAGACCCCAGCAAGTAGAGGCAGAGGCCGAGGAGGAGCCTCCAGCTCAAGCGGTGTCCAAAACTATATTTATGCTTTATTCGATCACCAGGATTAAGAGTCATCTCCGGATGTTGTCACAAGAATATTCGATGTGTTTAGTTATGATGTTTTTGAATTGATAGTTATGGGCTCCAATTTGTCCTATGTTACGCCCTTTGTTGCTAGCAAGTTTGGATTTGAACCAGAGTTGTTGTCTAAGGCATACAAAGTGGCTACACCTGTTGGTGAGACGATTATAGCAAGACAAATTTATAGGAATTGTACCATAACCATTTGTAATTGTCATACTTTGGCTAATTTAACCCAGCTACCTATGGTTGAGTTCGATGTTATTATGTTAATGGACTGGTTGGCTTCTTGTTACGCGAACGTTGATTACCGGAAAACGATTTTTAAATTCAATTTTCTAGGCGAGCGACCCTTGAATGAAAAGGAAATTCATCTATGCTTAAATGAGGGTTTATTTCCTACCTGAAGGCGAGAAAAATGATTTCTAAAGGTTATATTTATCATTTGGTTTGGGTCAGGGATGCATATGCAGATCCTCTAACCCTTCAGTCTATTCCCATAGTTAATGAGTTTCCTGATGTGTTTCCGGATGAGATTCTGAGCATCCCTCCAAAGTAGAAGATCGAGTTCACTATTGATGTACTTCCAGATATGCAACCGATATCTACATCTCCTTACTAAATAGCTCCTGCCAAGCTGAGGGAGCAAAGGATCTGTAGAAGGATTTACTAGAAAAAGGTTTTATCAAGCCTAGCACTTTGCCATAGGGCACGCCAATATTATTTGTTCTCAAAAAGGATGGTTCGTTGAGGATGTGTATCGATTACAGAAAGTTGAATAAGGTCACTATCAAGAACAAATATCCACTTCCAAGGATCAATGATTTATTCGATCACTCGCAAGGTTCCAAGTACTTTGCAAAGATTGACTTGAGATCAGGATACCACCAGGTGAGGGTAAAGGAGAAATATATCCAAAATCCAGCCTTTCGAATGCAGTATGGCCATTTTGAGTTTTGGGTGATGTCCTTTGGACTCACTAATGCACCAACAACCTTCATGGATTTAATGAATCAGGGTTTCAAGCCATTTTTAGATATCTTCATGATCGTATTGATTGATGATATTTTGGTATACTCGCGGACTAAGACAGATCATGCAGATCATCTCTGAGCGGTGTTACAAATATTCCAAGATCGTAAGTTGTACGCTAAGTTTTCTAAATGTGAGTTCTGGTTGAACTCTGTTGTCTTTCTGGGCCATATTGTCTCTTAAGAGGATATCAAGGTGGATAATCAGAGGATTGAGGCCGTAAGGAGTTGCCTAAGGCCCACGACTCCTACCGAAGTATGTAGCTTCTTGGGCCTAGCAGGATATTATCAAAGATTCATGGACGGTTTTTCTTTTATCTCCGTACCTATGACCAAACTTACTCACAAGGCACCCAAGTTTTAGTGGTCAGACACGTGTGAGCGTAGTGTCCAGGAATTGAAGAACAGGTTGACATCCGCACATGTGTTGGCTCTTCCCTAAGGTACTGAGTGGTATGTAGCTTATTGTGATGCCTCTATAGTTGGCCTTGTATGTGTTTTGATGCTCCACGAGAAGGTTATAACCTATGTTTCGTGGCAGTTAAGGAAGAACGAGGTAAACTACCCGACCCATGATCTTGAGTTGGTAGCGGTAATCTTTGCCATGAAGATGTGGCATCATTATTTGTATGGAGTCCATGTTGACATATTCACAGACAATAAGAGTTTACAGTATATATTTCCCCAGAAGGAGCTGAATTTAAGAAAAAGAAGGTGGTTGGAACTATTAAAGGATTACAACATTGACATTTTATACCACCCCAGCAAGGCGAATATCGTAGTTGATGCCTTAAGCCGCAAGTCTATGGGGACTTTGGATGGTATTAAAGCCAACAAGTTGGAGATAACCAAAGAATTATGTTACCTAGCCAATTTAAATGTGCGACTATTAGATACAGATGATGGAGGTACGGTGGTGCAGAATACCGCAGAGTCATCCCTAATAGCAGAGGTAAAGGCAAGACAATTTTGATGACCCCGAGTTGGTCCAAATGAAAGAAGGTATTTCCCTATAAAAAAAAACTGATGTTGGAATTTACAGGAGAAAGAGTCCTTAGATACCAGGGTTGACTATGTGTACTAGGCGTAGGAGAGCTCCGAGTGGAAATTATAGCTGAGATCCACCAGTCTAGGTATTCCATTCCTCCTAGATTTACAAAGATGTATCATGATATTTGACAGGTTTACTAGTGAAATGACATGAAGAAGGATATCACAGTGTTTGTAGCTCAATGCTTGAATTGTCAGCAAGTTAAGATCGAACATCAGAAGCCTGAGGGATTGATTCAGAATGTTGAAATCCTGACTTGAAAGTGGGAAATGATCAATATGGATTTTTTCACTAGTTTTCCCCATTCTTATCGAAAGTTTGATTCCATTTGGGTTATCATCGACAGGCTTATGAATCTGCCTATTTTCTACCCGTTCACACTACTTTTTTGACTGAGGATTATGCCAAGCTATATATTAAGGAAATAGTTCGATTGCATGGTATTTCGGTCTCCATCATATCCGAAAGGGCTGCTCAGTTTACTGCTCATTTTTGGAAGTCATTTCAGAAAGGTTTAGGCACCTAAGTGAACTTTAGTACGACCTTCCATCCGCAGACCGATGGTCAGGCCGAGCGTATAATCTAGACACTCGAGGACATGATGCAGGCTTGTGTATTAGATTTCAAAGGTAGTTGGGATGATCATTTTCCCCTTATCGAGTTCACCTACAATAATAGTTATCATTCCAGCATCAAGATGGCTCCGATGAGGCATTGTATAGATAGAAGTGTAGATCCTTGATTGGCTAGTTTGAAGTGAGTGAAGCCAGGTTACTAGGTCCCGATTTTGTCCAGCAAGCAATGAAGAAGGTAAAGATAATCCAAGAGCGCTTATTGGCTGCCCAGAGTCAACAAAAATATTATTCAATCATTCGACGTCGCGATTTGGAATTTGCAGTTGATGATTGGGTATTCCTAAAGGTTTCTCCAATGAAAGAGGTTATGAGGTTCGACAATAAAGGGATACTCAGCCCCAGATACGTCAGGACATACAAAATCATTCGCAGGATAGGTCGAGTAGCTTATGAGCTCAAACTATCCTTAAAATTGGAAGCAGTTCACTCGGTATTTCATGTATCAATGTTGCGTAAGTGCATAGAAGATCCCTCCTATATTACTTCCGTGGAGGATGTACAGATCACTGAGGATTTATCTTATAGAGACACTCATGTAGCCATTCTAGATAGCCAAGTTCGGAAATTTAGAACTAAGGAAGTTGCCTCCATTAAGATTTTGTGGAAGAATGACAATATAGAAGAAATAACTTGGGAGGCCAAAGAAGATATGAGATCCATATATCCCTACTTATTTCATTCTTCAGGTTTATACCGACACTCGTGTGATACCGTCACCTTATTCTTACTTTATTTATCGACCTTAATGTATATTCCTTGTTTAGGTGATAATGTGGGGACAAATATGGTAGATGCATCTCAGAGTACAACAAAGGATAGTTATGGTGAGTTATGGCTAACCTTCTTTGAATGTGTCATATATAGATGGTCGTGTGAGGCCAAATTGATATTGTTTTGTTATTATGTTGCTCTGTGTGGCATTGGATATGTGTTTAGGTTATTTAATAGGTTTTGGATAGTCTTGTTTGCAAAAGAAACTCTACTGAAATTTTTAGAACTCTTGAGGGTTAATAATATTTTCAATATTCGCGGACAAATGTTCTTAAGGGGGGAAGGATGTTACGCCTCGTAATTTCACGTTTTGTCGTGTCATTAATTGATACCGATATTCCGGGAAGAGGTGTGACCTTACGAAAATATAACTAAGGTTCACATCTTGTTTATAAAAGTATCGGGGTGTATAGAAGTTAAACAGATCGAAGAAAATATGTTTTGACAAAATCGAAAAGTTTCAAAAATTTGACGGTCAAAATTGATGGATCGTACAATTTTGTACGGACCATCAATTTGGGAATTTGGGCTATCAATTTCTCTTCAAAATTTTAAGTTTCAGTTTTGAGTTTTACTGTCCAAATTGACGACCGTACAAAATTGTACAGACCGTCAAAATGGATCGTACATTTGGGCGGTGCAATTTATTTTTTGGGTTTAAATTGATTTTTTCAAATTGGGGACCTCATTTTCATCAAGAAAAAACGACAAAACATTCCCCAAACCCTCTCCAAGGTTCTCCATCAACTTGGAGTAAAAAACAAAAGCAAAACACCCAAGATCAACGTAAAGTATCCCCGGACTATCATTAATTTCACTCCCCTCGCGTTGTGGTGACTTTAGGAACGCCTTTGTGTTGGAATAAGCTTCCGACCAGGGAAGTTTCATGGAGTATTTAAGGTGATTTTCATCTCCCCTAGTCTAATATTAAATTGGTATACATATTACATTGAATTTTGGGGAGAATTCGTGAAGATTTTATTGACTATGAAGTTTAAGGTTAAGCTATGTTATATGGGATATCCTCACATGCTTTAAGCTACTAGTGGGAGTTATAAAAGTATGGATATCCTGGTAGAAAAGATTGGGACCAAAGGTGAAGGTTGTTGGGCCGAGATATGCCGAATTTGACATAGAAACAAACCTATAAAATATTGCACCCAAGTTGTTTGATGAATTGTCTAAATAAGAACTTTTATAAGATTGAGATTAAATATTGATACAAGAACTTTATAGGATGTAGATAATCGTCCATAATGTGTACGAGGCTTCATGAAATGTAACTAACTCCTTTGATAAGGTATGTAAGTCTATCCCCTTCTTTCAAAAGCATGAAATCCAAAGAGTTTACCGCTTTCAAAAGAAACGACAAAAGCTTCATTCTATTTGTATATCGTCTATCCCATATCGGGAGTTGTTCATTTTTTTTTTGTTGTATTCATAATCATTGATTGTTTGATTTTTTTCCCATTATTTCATAAGCCTCCAAAAAGGAGTGTCCAAAGAGATAATCGTCAAGTCGATCAAGAGTCGTTCCAAAGTAAAGTCAAAAGTTTTGAATACCAAAAGGCCATAAGTGTCATTGTTGTCACAACACAATATCCACACCACCGAACCTATGCCGGTGCGCAGTTATATACATATATATACAATAATTACACCACCATTGCAACCATCCGGTAGGAAGTTGTACATGTATATTTTACACACCGCACCGCGCTATAGTCGATCGGGCTAGGCACTTATATGTGCATCCATACATACACCTCAGAGTATACCTGAGGGAAGTGAAATATTACACCTCGGGTTATATGCCGAGGAAAGATTACAAACCACGGTTTCTATACACATAGTTCATTACAGTTTCAGAGTTTCATTATTCGCCCCACAGGGCAGGTAGGTTATCATAGTTTCATTATTCGCTTCACAAGGCACGCATGTTATCAGAGTATCATATTGCTTTTATGCCTTTATTTACAACTTACATTTTTATATTGCTATTCATGCTTTACATAACGGTATATTTCTTTTGTACTGACATCCCTTTTATCCGGGGCGCTGTGTGTTCATGCCGCAAGTTCTGATGGGGGCTCTCCCAGACCACCTCAGTAGGAGATATCAAGTCCTGCCGTTAGTAAGTAAGCTTAGACCTTTCCGGAGCTTCCTGGTCACATATTGAGTATGTTTTGCTTAGTTATGTACATAGTGGGTAGGTCAGGCCACGTCCTGCCATATAATAGCACAAGTACTCGTAGAGGCTCATAGACTTGTCTAGTATGTGCAGTTGTTGATATATGGCTTAGTCGACTAGGTTATCTTTTGTTGACTTAAGTTGCGACCTTGTCAGTCCTATTTATATGCATATGTTAGGTTGACCCCTCTTTGTTCACCCTCAGAGGTTGAATTACAGTTTGCCTTATAGAGTGTGGCCTTGTCAGCCCTCTTATAGCATTATTGTTCATGGTCTACTCTAATACGGCCTTGTCAGTCGGACGTTCTACATATATAGAATCCTGGTCATCAGAGTGGTACACTCGAGACAACATGGCACCAGGTTCCAGCAACACCTCCTAGTTTGGGGTGTGACAGTAAGGATCATACTACTACGTTTGTCGTGTAGAACTTATGGGACGGCTATCGAAAGTTATAAAACTAGTTAATAGGTGTGTAGTTAATGGTTGTTGTTGTTGTTGCCATTATGAAGCTGGGGAATTAAACGGTACAGGGAGATGATGTCTGATTAATTATTAGTCGAGCTCGTCCCTCGATGTATGATTGTTGTATTTGTCATAGCTTGATGCTAATATCATTATTATCTGTTGTAGATTGAGGCATGGACATGTTTGTTCCCGACAGTAGTAGGAGATTGACATTAAAGGTATGTAATAACTATCCTTTCTTTCTTGGCATGATTCTAAACCAATAACAGATTCCAAAAGAAGAATTCGATTCTTGCTATTGTTTGTCCCTTATTGGGAGTACTTTCATGTCCTAGAGCTTTCTCTTGTCATGTATTGACATAATTGGTATTCTGAGCTTGTTGTATACCGTGTTCCTCCCAAATGGAGAGATTCGGAAATACTAGTCATAGAGTCAACCAAATGTCATATGATATTAAAAGAACGAGTCTTATGAAGTATAAGAGCCAAGAGTGCTATAGTTATATAAGTAGAACATTGATTATAATAATGGGTAGAGATTCCCGTAAGAACGCGTACTCCTTAAGATATCAAACGGTAGGATTATAAACCACTTCTTTATGTAAGTAATATAATAGTTGAAGAAGTAATGCATAACATATAAGTGATTAAGCCTACAAATGCTAGAGGGGGTTTATGACGTCCATAAGAATAACATATCAAACTAGAAATATCGTAAAGTATGTAGAACAATTAAGATTACAAGTATTAGTTGGGACTTACGATGATTGTCCCTAATAGCTAGCCTATCATAGAAAGGGCTAATGAAATCTTAATCTAGAAAGATGAGAAGTGAAATGAGAGATGAAGAAAAGAAGATAATAAGAGGCCAATGATCTCATAATGAAAGGTCATGATTCTTTAGCTTGTTAATTGTTAGCTAGCCTTTGTACGTTGTGATAGAGGTAGTGTGAGCTATCCCCTGTCGGGAATCTATGTTTAGTTCTTACTTATTTTATGCTAATAGAAACAATAGAGAGTTTATATAAACATTATTACTATTATTTACAGAGTTACTATATCTCGGCATTATGGTTGGTGAGAGCCCGACCTTATGGCTAGTTAGAGACTCCTCGGCTTTATGGTTGGTGAGAGATATTTAGAGATACAGTTTCCTTTGGGGCTATGAATTTGCCTTTGGGTCTATACATGTATGCGCATTTCCTTCGGGGCTATACAGAGATATAATTTTCCTTCGGGTCTATTTACGTTTGCCTTCAGGGATATGCACTACATTCGGGCCATTCATGTTTCCTTCGGGTCAATGCACTTATACATCGAAACCCATGTGGTTATTTTCAGCATTGCATTCATGATGTGAGACAGAGATAGGTTGATGAGTGTCCAAATTATCATTGACTCCTCAGTTTATATTTAGAATATCATGTATATCAATTTAGTTTCAGTTTCAGTTATTCCGTTATTATCTGCCTTACATACTTGGTACAATTCTTTATATTGGCGTCCCATTGTTGGGGCACTGTATTTCATGCATGTAGGTTTAGGTAACCAGATTGATGAGCCCTACAGGTAGACAGGGTAGATATTCAAAGAAAGATCGGTAACTCTATTTCATCCGGAGTGCACCCGAGTCTAGTTGTAAGGTTATCAGATCATGTTTCTAGATTCATGGGTAGGCCAGGGCCCTGTCCTGACCAAATGATGTCAGTCACTCCTAGAGGCTTTGTAGACACATGTTGATATGTACCGTATGTTGTGTGGACTTTTCGGCCCTTATTTATGTTTCCTTGAGTTGTTCCATTGTAAAAGATCATAGTGGCTTTGTCGGACTAAGATATTAAGCCTGAGATATCATGATTAGCTTACAAATTGGCCTTATCGGCCCAAATTGTTTATTGGGTTTCCAGAGCTCACAAGTTATAGATGGTACACTTGTGATCAACTAAGGCACCAGGTGCCACCCATGCCTCATCGTGTTTGGTGCGTAATAGGAACCTACCCTAAACCCGTAGGCGAACCCCATGAATTCAAGATAAAATAATTAATAAATAGTACGGAAAAGTAAAGGACAATCGAAAGTACTAACAAGTCTTAAATACTTAATACATAAATGCTAGATATATCCCCTAAAATCTGGTTATCATGAGTACAGTAACTGCTAATTAATAATACAAAGTCTGAAACTTTAGAATGATCTATGATAATATTAATGATTTTAGTAGTCGATTGAACAGTAGAACCTTTTCATGACCCAAAATCCTATTTGTGCCATGAGGGAACCTACCCTGAACCCGTAGGCAAACCCCATGCATTCAAGATAAATAAATAATAAACAACGCAGAAAAGTAAAGGACAACCAAAAGTACTAACAAGTCTTAAATACTTAATACATAAATGCTGGAAATATCCCCCAAAATTTGATTGTCATGAGTACATGAGCTTCTAATTAAGAATACAAGGTATGAAACTTAATACAAAACACTGTCTGAAATACATAAAACAGAAAGTAAAGTAAGATATAGGAAATCCAGTGCTGGGAAGGCATCTATAGCTCACCCTGGACTCCGAATGAGATCTCTACTAAGCTCGAGTCATTATACTCTACTCTGACATAGATCTATACCTGCACACAGAAGGTGCAACAAGTGTAGAGTGAGTGCGAGAAGCACGTGTACCCAACAACATCATCGACCGACCCTTACTATATCGGTGGCGATGGTTGGTACTTTCCGATACTTCTCAACTTAGTTAGTTGACTAAGATATAATCAGTTCCAATTATCCAACTATAAGTAAGGTTCTACTGTTCAATCGACTACTAAAATCATTAATATTATTAGAGATCATTAAAAAGTTTCAACCTTTACTAGAGATGAAGCCAAATACTACTACAAGATTTGACCTAAACCCCATACAAGGTGTCTAGTCCCATAAGTTCCATCATTGAGTATTTTACCAAGACAACAACAACAACATACCCAGTGAAGTCCCACAATGTGGTCTCGGCTCAAGACGAAGAATAAGCACAAGCAAAGCAAGAAAATAAGCCATGCTAGCACATTCTGAAAAAGAAGCAGTAACTAATGTAGGTACATAAGATAAATAAGTTATAAATATTCGATCTTTCTTCCATTATGGAAAGGATAACCATAAAGACTACACCTTTACATCAACGAGCACAAATGGCATAAATTAAACATCAACCAGTATTAAATGAGATGCAATGCAAATGATATATATGCTATGCAATAGTCATATGTACCCGGTAGACACACTCCTACGATAGGTTTCACGTGATCCACGAGGGACTCATGTGGTCCATATACCATCCAGTATCATTTCTCATCAGATCCAGCCTATGACTATAATATCATCATCATCATCACTCTTACCATGTACCATAACTGATAACCGACCTTTATACCCTTTTTCAGTAACTCACAAGTCAAATGCCAATAATAATATGAATGAATGAAATGGACATGTGTACACCATGTAGAAGCATATATTAATTAATTTAACATTATAAATTCATTTCCAAAATTTAGATGAGATATAGAGTGATGAAGGCATGATAAGTCATAATCACATAATCTACCAAGAATGGCTAACATAGCCTAATTAAACAACAGATACCAACCTAAGTGGATTTATAGACCACGTTCATGTCCCGAAGGCTAAACATATAATCTCCATCATATGCGTAACACTTTACCATTTAATTACCCTTTAAGTACACTGGTACCCACAAAAGATCTCATCACCTCATGAGTACAAGACCCCAAAATCCCCATTATACCCCTTAATTAATTAACCAACACATAACACTAAATTAAGGTATAGTAAGTCTCAACTTGATCAAATTCGAAGCCGAAGAGTAACTCAAGCACTTTCCCTCCGCTCTAAGCCTCCGAACGAGCCCAATCTGTTCAAATACGACATCTAGATGAGAATACGAGTCTAACAGTACCCACTTTGCTATATGAAAGGATTCATGTCTAGAAAGGTCAATCCAAACCCCATTCTCGAGGGTCAAAATGATAATTTATTGTGAATACAAGTTCATCATGGTCAAATTAATACTCCATACGGTCATAACTCCCATATTGATATACTAATTTAGAATCCCATAACTAACCCAAAAGGGAAACCCCAAACCCACAAGGGCGAAACGGGAACTTAGGTACAAAATCATCTTACTCATAATCCATATAGTCTATATCCTAAAAATCATCAAGTTCTAACCCTAATTGGCCCTTCAGTTTCTCTATATAAAGCTAACCAAGTTCATGAAAAACCCTCATTTTCTACTCTAGAATTCATGGTGGAAATTGGAAAACAATTATTGAAATCATAAATAAATGGTTGGGTAATGATTAAGAACTTACCCCAAAGAAGAATCTTGAAATTTACACTTGTAATCACTCAAAACCGAGTTGCCTAGTTATGAAAATGTGCTAATGAATATGAAGTTTCTAAATGGGAATTTAAAGTTGTCCAGACCTGAAAAACTCTTTACGAATGTAAGGCCCAACTCACAAATGCGGTCCGCCCCGACCAAGCCCATCGTGAACTCAATGTGACCATCGCGATCGCTATGTGCCCGCATGACCCGACCTAGATCCCCCCTTCCCCTCGCGAATGCGATGCACCGGTCGCGATCTTGACCTCCCAACCTACCGTGCTTCGCAAACGTGCCCCTCCTACATGAACGCGTAAAAGGAAACCAGCAACCGCTGCACCAAATTTTTCTGCTTTTTGCCCAATCTGGAAACAACACTAAGAAATCATTCGAAACCCTATAGACACAAACCAAACATGCATTTCTATCATAAAATACATTCTGGACTTGCTCGCGCACTCGGAATTCCCGAAAAAGGTCTCTTTGACCTGGGATTGACCAAAGTCAACCCTTAAGTTCTAGAAGCTCCAACCAACTACCCAAAATGCACCCGATTGCCTCGGGAACCAAACTAAAGGGTTGAGTAAGTCATAAATGTCATTCTAGACCTAATGGAATCGACGTAACTACGAAAAAGACACATTCACCTAAAAGTCAACTATGAGTCAAATATTTATGTTCTCTTAACATAGGAATTTCTAAACTTACCAAAAAGGATCTGAAACTCACCCAATTATCTTAGGAACCGTGTCACCCATCCCCGCAAGTCATAAACACACAAGTAAAGGCTTAGAAATGGTAGTTTAGGGATTTCTAAGTAAAAATAGTCAAAATGACTTTACGAGTCGTTACATTATATACCACTTAAATAAATGTTCATGCTGGAGTGCTAAAGAAAAGGAAATACTTGGGCTCTCAAAAAGATGGGGGTACCTAACCCGCATATCAGACTTAGTCTCCCAAGTAGCTTTTTCCACAGGGTGATTCCTCTATTGGACTTTCACCGAAGCTATCTCATTTGACCTCAACTTTTGAACCTTTCTATCCAAAATAGCTATATGTTGCTCATCATAGGTTAAATTCTAATCAAGAATCACCGAATCCCACCAAATCATATATCAGAACCATTCGAATGGTACTTCTTCATCATCGACATATGAAACACATGGTACACACTCAATAACCTAGGAGGTAAGGGCAACTCATAGGCCACCTCACCAACTCTATGAATAATCTCAAAAGGACCAATATACATCAGACTTAGATTTCCCTTCTTTCCAAACCTCATCACACCATTCATGGGTGAAACTTCAATAAAACCCGCTCCCCAACCATAAACTCCAAATCACTAACCTTTAGATCCGCATAACTCTTATGTCTGCTCTGAGCTGTGAGAAGCTAGTCCTGAGTTAACTTGACCTTATCCAAGGAATATCTCAAAATATCAGTACCCCACGATCTAACCTTGAAGTATCAAACCACCCAATCAGAGAACGATACCTCATACCATATAAAGCCTCAAATGGTGCTATCTTAATACTCGAGTTATAATTATTATTGTAAGCAAACTCTGCCAAGGATAGAAACTGGTCCCAATGACCACCAAATCCAATCACACAAGCTCGCAACATATCCTCGAGAACCTAAATTGTCCGCTCACACTGACTGTAAGTCTGGGAGGGGGGGGGGAGTTGTACTAAGCTCCACTCTAGTACCAAAATCCTTCTGTATAGACCACAAAAAATGAGAAGTAAACTGCATGCCCAGATCCAAAATGATAGAAATGGGAACTTTATGCAATCAAACTATCTCCCGAATGTAAATTTTGGCCAACTTCTCTGAATTATAGCTAGTCTGAACTGGAATGAAATGTGCATATTTGGTCAACCTATTCACAATACCCATATATCAACAAACTTGACTAAAGTCTACGACAGTGCTACCACGAAGTCCATAGCAATCCGCTCACACTTCCACTTGGATATGTGCATCATCTGAATCACACCACAAGGCTTCTAGTGCTCATATTTAACTTGCTGGCAATTCAAACACCTAGACACAAACTATACTATGTCCCTCTTCATCCTACACCACCAATAATGGTGTTTCAAGTCATAGTACATCTTCGTAGCCCCTGGGTGAATAGAATACTTCAAATTGTGAGCTTCCTCCATGATCAATTTAGTCAAATTACTCACCCTAGGAGCACAAACTTGACCCTTGATCCTCAAAACACAATCACCGTCAAGAATAGCCTCTCCTCGTAACACCTTGTCGTGAATTCTACACAACTTTACATGCTCTAATAAGGAATACCGCACCTCTACACAGGTTAAAGCTCTACCAAGCTCTGAAATATCAAGTCTCATAAACCGATTTGCCAATGACTGAATATCCATCGCCAAAGGATGCTCTCCCACATGCAACATTCTACACATGCTCACCGCCTTCCAACTCAAAGCATCCACCACCACATTGGCCTTGCAAGGGTGATACAAGATAGTCATCTCATAATCCTTAAGTAACTCCAACTACCTATGTTGCTTCAAATTGAGATCCTTCTAATTGAATATGTACTGAAGACTGTAATGATTCGTGAATACATCACAATACACCTTATAGAGATAGTGCCTCCAAATCTTCAAAGCAAACACAATCGCTGCCAACCCCAAGTCATGGGTGGGGTAATTCTTCTCATGTACTTTTAATTTCCTCAAAGCATAAGTTATCACCTTTACCTTTTGCATCAACAGACACCCAATACCTACCCCAGAAGCATCATAATAGACCGTAAAGCTCTCTCCCTCAACTGGTAAGATCAAAATCATAGTAGTAGTCAATAGAGCCATAAACTTTTGAAAGCTCACCTCACACTCCTCGGACCACTAAAATGCTACCTCTTTCTAGGTCAATCTAGTCAACGGGGCTGCAATGGATGAAAACCCTCCATAAAACGCCGATAGTAACCCGTGAGGCCAACAAAACTCTGAACCTCGATGACCAAAGCAGGATGAATCCAATCTCGAACTGCCTCAATCTTCTTGGGATCCACTATGATAGCATGTTTAGTCGCCAGATACCCCAAGAATTCTACCGAACTGAGTCAGAACTCACACTTTAAAAATTTGGCATAAATCGGCTTTTCCTTTAGAATACCAAGCACGATTCTCAAATGTTGCTCGTTCTTCTCCTTACTTTGAGAATAAATCAAAATATCATCAATAAAATAATCACGAACGAATCCAAGTAAGGCCTGAATACCCCATTCATTAACTCCATAAAGGTTGTGGGCGCACTAGTCAATCGAGATGATATCACCAAGAACTCATAATGCCCATAATGAGTCTGAAAAGTTGTCTTATGAACATCCTCCACCATGATCAACAACTGATGATAATCAAACCTCAAATCAATCTTGGAAAAGACTAAAGTACCCTGAAGCTGAGCAAATAAGTCATAATTCTGAGGTATCAGATACTTGTTCTTGATTGTCACCTTGTTCAATAGTCGATAATTGATACACATGCGCATAGTCCCATCCCTCTTCTTTAAAAACAACACAGGAGAACCCCAAAGAGAAATATTGGGTCGAATAAACCCATTACTCAAAAGATCTTGCAATTACTTCTTTAACTCTCTCAACCTGGCTGATGCCTTCTGACATGTCAAAATAGAAATAAGCTGAGTGCATGACTCTAAATCAATAAAAATTAATGTCACGATCCGGTAGTTAGCTGGGAAGGCTTGTAGGAAATACCTCTGGATACTCTCTCACTACTGGAACTGACTCTAATGGAGGAGTCTCCGCACTCGTGTCTCGAATATAAGCCAAGTAAGAGAGACACATCTTCTTCTCCATCTTCTGAGCCATAGGAAATGATATCACCTTTTTTGAATACTGACTAAGAGCACCCTTCCACTCTAATCGAGGAATGCTTAGCATGGTTAGAGTAATTGTCTTAGCATGATAGTCCAAGATCGTGTGATATGAGAATAACCAATCCATACCAAGAATAGCATCAAAATCTACCAGTCCAAAACTTTCAAGTCTACCTGAGTATTGTACCCCATCAAAGTAACCACACAACCATGATATACCTGGTCTACCACTACAGAATCCTAACAAGAGTAGAAACATGAATAGGCATATCTAAGAAATCACACATCAAGTCCAAACTCAAAGAAAAGTAGGCAAACACATAAGAATAGGTAGAGCTCGGATAAAAAAAACACTGTAGCAGGACGATAGCAAACCAAAAGAATACATGTGATGACTCCATCAGATGCATCTACCTCAGGTCTGCCTAGGAATACATAGAAATGAGCACGATCACCTGAAGTCTGAGTACCTCCACGACTACCACCTCGACCGTATTGATCACCACATCTACCTGACTTAGGGTCACCCCTGCCACTATGAGAACCACATCTAGTACCCTGGGACTCGCCTCTTCCCGGTTGTCCTACTACTTTAGAACTGGAAGCTTGAGAACCCTGGTGCTTCCTACCATACCTAAGTCTGGGAAAATCCTTTTTGAAATGCCCAAGGCCACCACACTCATAATACCCTCTAAGAATTATCGATCGATGATAAGAAGAACTCATACTAGAATGCCCACCATGACCAGATTGTGATGAAAGAAAGCCCGTGGACTTAAACTTTCATCACAAGCCTAAAGGATATTTTTAAGGGTGCCAATAGCTTCCCGTCAATCTATGATAATATGACTTAAATGGTATGGAAAATGAAGTGGAATTGGAGTTGTCACGTGAATATCTATGAAGCAAGTTTTTATTCGGCCTTTGTATGTAGGTCTTAGCCGAAGACCATGTTTGTTTTTCTTTTAGCTTGTATTTATTACTTAGCTTAGCTTTTAGTTCTTCTTAGGACACATATAATGAGACATATAATAGGAAGGAATGATTAAACCATGTAGTAAGGTTACTAGGCCAAAAAGTCTTCCAAGAGGATGACTAAGCCGAGAGGTTAAGGACAAGGTGGCAAGGACAAGAATGATCTAGAAGCTAAGGCTTCCAAGAATACAATTCATGAACCAATTAGTTCATGAATTTGGCTACATTAAAGTCTTCAAAATCGTCCAAGGGGAGATGAAGAAGTTGGCCGAATGGATCATCAAACAAGTACAAAGAATGGAAGCTTCCAACCATATTCCAAGGAGATGAGATTTTTGGAAGAATCAAGTTCATGCATTCTTCTTCATAGGAACCACAAAAAGGGTGTGAAAAGATTATATTCATATTTGTCCCCAAGTAAAGCCAAACTCCTTCCGATCATTTCCATTTAGGCTGAAATCCCTTTGTCCCCAAGTTAAACCAAACCCATTCCCATTTATTCCCACTAGGCCGAAGTTGTAATGTAGTGTGTGTCCTTTAGTTTGCCTTCTAGAATAGTCCATATTGTACTATAAATAAGACCCTTAGGATATCTAAATATACAGAGTTGATTGATATATAAAAGTGAGTTTTACTCAAAAGCTAAGTTATTCAACTGTGTGTTGTTTATCTTAGTTGGTTCTGTGTGAGCCAAACCCCTTGGTGCAAGTTTAGCTAAGACTGTGTGAATTAGTTGAACCCAAACTAAGGTTTTCCTTTGGTGTAAGTTCAGTTAATATTGTGTGACTTAACTAAGACTAAGCTCGAGGAACCCCCTTAGTGGTAAGCGAACGTTGGAGCTGTGTGGACCAACCTAGCCTAAGCTTCGAGTTACTAAAAGGGCTTTCGATCACCCTCACTTGGCTAGTTCACATGCATTGCACTTAGCAAACCCCGGTCTTGACCTTGTGGAATTGGTCACCTTATCCTTAGTGTCGACTCGGGCAGTAAAACCCCCGTGTCTCTATCATTGGTCATATCTTCCATACCTCACCAAACCCACAACAACCAAACACTTAAACCATAACAACCGAACCAACACTTAACCAAATCAACCATCCTTCATTCGAGCTTGCATCTTGCAACTCGTGTTCAATCCTTACCCAACCCACTATATACTGACCATCCTCAACCCCACAATACTTCACAAACATCCCCTCCAAAGGGTGTTAACCAAAACCACTCGTAAACAACCAAATGAAAAGAATTATCATATAAATGAAAAAGAATTATTAGCAGTAAAATTTGGAATAAAAAGATTTCATTACCATTTACTACCAGTAAAATTTATTGTTAGAACGGATAACACGCAGGTAAAAGCCTTCATCACAAACAGAATAGATCCTTTACCAGAATTGAATAAAAGGAGAAAATGGGAGTCATTCTTTTATTGTTATGATTTCATTGTTAAGAATATATCTGGAACAAAAAATGTTTTAGCTGATTTTCTGAGCAGATATAACAATGTCGATTAACAGCGAAGACTTTGAAGAATATATAGCCAAGACTATGAAAGAGATTACCCGAACCAATGAAATGATAATTGGAAAATTACAAGAGAATACCCAAATGATCAACCACTAGGAGAAGCCATGAAAGACTTTTCTAAACCGAAAACCATACAGAAAGAAACCCACCAAAAACACCGATTACCATACCATCCATACCACGTAAAACCTTTATACCATTCCTATCTAAACTAGCAACTATGCCATCACCGATACCTTCAACATCATCACAGTATCAATGGCGAGACACCACTGAAATCTGACCAGGCTGATTAATGCTTATGAAAAGATTAATAAGTTTTATGATTATAAGACTAACCCTGATATTGTACGCAGTGCCAAACTGAGTAAATATCCCAGATTTATTTGCAGTGAAAACGCAAACCCGAACATCGTGGAAAGATTATTTGCTTATGGATTCATTGATAAGATTATCACAGATGAAAAAATGAATAATATAACCAAATTGCCAAACATTATAGGAAAATCAACAGAGCTCATGATGGAATCCTTCGGAAAAGGAATCTATGGAACACAGTTACTGGATGCCTCTACTGATTTAAAAGGTAAACCCATTGTCATTTGCCAAATCTTTAAAACTGGAAGTAATAGCACGGAGATGACAAGAACTTTAATATGAAAATACCCTGTACAATGGATAAATTTCAAGATTGGCTTAGCGCCAAAAGAGTATTTGGACTACTGACCCTGAAACCAAGAATAGAAGATATGTTGAGAACAAGAAAAACATCCGTAATTGGATGTTCTAAAGGTGGAGAAGTGAAGAAATAGTCACCCTATACTATGACAATGACATAGAGGTAAAAGAGACTACAGAATTAACCCTATTCTTGAAAGGTGATTACTAATCTAAAGCATACACATGCAGACGAGACTATAAACCATTACAAAAAATGATGGTTGAACAGAAGAAAAGACCAGTGATAAGCACATCATCATCATCATCTAATATCACTATAAAAAAAGAGCAATGTCCTGATCCTTTTGAATAAGGAGGGAAAAATTGATTACTTTTGCAGGAATCATGTAGATTCATCTACCTGAGACTTAATTGATTACATTGTCAGGGAGCATGTAGTTTTAACTACTTGTAACCCAAAAAAAAAAAAGATTAGGAGCCTTACGGCCCAAAAGATTATTATGGCAGGGAGCATGTAGATTCATCTACTTGTAACCCAAAATTGATTAGGAGCCTTACGGCCCAAAAGATTATTATGGCAGGGAACATGTAGATTCATCTACTTGTAACCCAAAATTGATTAGGAGCCTTACGGCCCAAAAAGATTACTATGGCAGGGACCATGCAATTCATTGCTTGGAAACCCGATGATTATGGCCCAACGTAGTTTCAACTACTGTAAAGCCCAAAAAGGGTTAACAGATTAAACAGACTACTAATCTTCAAAATAATTAAAAGCAACAGCTGGAAAGCATCAAAGAGCAGCAGGACAAAAATGACACAACCAGACAGCTGGAAAGCATCTGAAAAAGCAATCGTATAAAGACAAAAGAAAAAATGGCAACTTTGAAGAAGGGAAAAGAAGACAAAAGAACTTTAGAAAAGTAGCAGACAAGGAACTGTAACATTTAAGACTTTTCAAAAAGTTTTTTGTCTATTACTATTTACTTTATGACTTTTGATTAAAGTTGAATAGTCGAGGTTATCTATAAAAGGAGCCTCTTGTACAAAGGAAGATTCATTCGGAAAACACACAACTCTTATCTTACATAAAAACTCTCTCATTCCAATGTTTAGCTAAGCAACACTTAGTCTATAATAGAATATCAATCAAGAACGCCATTAGAACAAGAGTAGATTACGTTGAAAACTTATGATTAGAACCATATTAGTAAGAATACAACATCTTTCAGACGATCTTCAGAGGATATCCGTGAGGACTCCCGAGAACCCAGGCCATTATCCCGTGAAGTCAGTGGACGTAGGGAGGCAGAGCCAAGGTGGGTAGAGCTACTCAGGTGATCTGAAAATCTGAATAAAGGTATGTGTTCAAACTATGTGTTTCTAATTATATTTTTGATAAGTATATTACTATATTGTTATGATGTTTGAATGTTGATAGAAGATTATAGACTCTTTATTAAAAAATGAAATTAAAATCAAGATTATCCACCCTGCTATTACATGCTTATTATTTGATTAACTCTGAAAAATATTTAATTAACCAAACTACCATGTATATTCCGACCTCTAGGGGTTATTAGATGATGAAAAGATCCGCCCAGATTAAAGGAAATGTAAAATCATTACCAAAACACAGAATACCAACAGAAAAAGATCAACTTGAACTCTTTACATATGCTAGCGATATAGGATGGGGAGCAGTCCTAATAGCATATGATAAAGAAGATATAGATAAAGAGAAAATGCTAATTTGCGGATATGGAGGTGGAACATGGAAACCAAATGAAAAGAATTATCATATAAATGAAAAAGAATTATTAGCAGTAAAATTTGGAATAAAAAGATTTCATTACCATTTACTACCAGTAAAATTTATTGTTAGAACGGATAACACGCAGGTAAAAGCCTTCATCACAAACAGAATAGATCCTTTACCAGAATTGAATAAAAGGAGAAAATGGCAGTCATTCTTTTATTGTTATGATTTCATTGTTAAGAATATATCTGGAACAAAAAATGTTTTAGCTGATTTTCTGAGCAGATATAACAATGTCGATTAACAGCGAAGACTTTGAAGAATATATAGCCAAGACTAAGAAAGAGATTACCCGAACCAATGAAATGATAATTGGAAAATTACAAGAGAATACCCAAATGATCAACCAGCTAGGAGAAGCCATGAAAGACTTTTCTAAACTGAAAACCATACAGAAAGAAACCCACCAAAAAACACCGATTACCATACCATCCATACCACAGAAAACCTTTATACCATTCCTATCTAAACTAGCAACTATGCCATCACCGATACCTTCAACATCATCAGCAGTATCAATGGCAGACACCACGAAATCTGAACCAGGCTGATTAATGCTTATGAAAAGATTAATAAGTTTTATGATTATAAGACTAACCCTGATATTGTACGCAGTGCCTAACTGAGTAAATGTCCCAGATTTATTTTGCAGTGAAAATGCAAACCCGAACATCGTGGAAAGATTATTTGCTTATGGATTCATTGATAAGATTATCACAGATGAAAAAATGAATAATATAACCAAATTGCCAAACATTATAGGAAAATCAACAGAGCTCATGATGGAATCCTTCGGAAAAGGAATCTATGGAACACAGATACTGGATGCCTCTACTGATTTAAAAGGTAAACCCATTGTCATTTGCCAAATCTTTAAAACTGGAAGTAATAGCACGATCAGCGGAGATGACAAGAACTTGAATATGAAAATACCATGTACAATGGATAAATTTCAAGATTGGCTTAGCGCCAAAAGAGTATTTGGACTACTGACCCTGAAACCAAGAATAGAAGATATGTTGAGAACAAGAAAAGCATCCGTAATTGGATGTTTTAAAGGCGGAGAAGTGGAAAAAATAGTCACCCTATACTATGACAATGACATAGAGGTAAAAGAGACTACAGAATTAACCCTATTACTGAGCAAGATTACTAATCTAAAGCGTACACATGCAGACGAGACTATAAACCATTACAAAATGATGGTTGAACAGAAGAAAAGACCAGTGATAAGCACATCATCATCATCATCTAATATCACTATAAAAAAAGAGCAATGTCCTGATCCTTTTGAATAAGGAGGAAAAAATTGATTACTTTTGCAGGAATCATGTAGATTCATCTACCTGAGACCTAATTGATTACATTGCCAGGGAGCATGTAGTTTTAACTACTTGTAACCCAAAAATAAAAGATTAGGAGCCTTACGGCCCAAAAGATTATTATGGCAGGGAACATGTAGATTCATCTACTTGTAACCCAAAATTGATTAGGAGCCTTACGGCCCAAAAGATTATTATGGCAGGGAACATGTAGATTCATCTACTTGTAACCCAAAATTGATTAGGAGCCTTACGGCCCAAAAAGATTACTATGGCAGGGACCAGGCAATTCATTGCTTGGAAACCCAATGATTATGGCCCAACGTAGTTTCAACTACCGTAAAGCCCAAAAAGGGATAACAGATTAAACAGACTACTAATCTTCAAAATAATTAAAAGAAACAGCTGGAAAGCATCAAAGAGCAGCAGGACAAAAATGACACAACCAGACAGCTGGAGAGCATCTGAAAAAAGCAATCGAATAAAGACAAAAGAAAAAACGGCAACTTTGAAGAAAGGAAAAGAAGACAAAAGAACTTTAGAAAAGTAGCAGACAAGGAACTGTAACATTTAAGACTTTTCAAAAAGTTTTTTGTCTATTACTATTTACTTTATGACTTTTGATTAAAGTTGAATAGTCGAGGTTATCTATAAAAGGAGCCTCTTGTACAAAGGAAGATTCATTCGGAAAACACACAACTCTTATCTTACATAAAAACTCTCTTATTCCAATGTTTAGCTAAGCAACACTTAGTCTATAATAGAATATCAATCAAGAACGCCATTAGAACAAGAGTAGATTACGTTGAAAACTTATGATTAGAACCATATTAGTAAGAATACAACATCTTTCAGACGATCTTCAGAGGATATCCGTGAGTACTCCCGAGAACCCAGGCCATTATCCCATGAAATCGATTGGGCGTAGGGAGGCGAGCCAAGGTGGGTAGAGCTACTCAGGTGATCTGAAAATCTGAATAAAGGTATGTGTTCAAACTATGTGTTTCTAATTATATTTTTGATAAGTATATTACTATATTGTTATGATGTTTGAATGTTGATAGAAGATTATAGACTCTTTATTAAAAAATGAAATTAAAATCAAGATTATCCACCCTGCTATTACATGCTTATTATTTGATTAACTCTGAAAAATATTTAATTAACCAAACTACCATGTATATTCCGACCTCTAGGGGTTATTAGATGATGAAAAGATCCACTTGATTAAAGGAAATGTAAAATCATTACCAAAACACAGAATACCAACAGAAAAAGATCAACTTGAACTCTTTACATATGCTAGCGATATAGGATGGGGAGCAGTCCTAATAGCATATGATAAAGAAGATATAGATAAAGAGAAAATGCTAATTTGCGGATATGGAGGTGGAACATGGAAACCAAATGAAAAGAATTATCATATAAATGAAAAAGAATTATTAGCAGTAAAATTTGGAATAAAAAGATTTCATTACCATTTACTACCAGTAAAATTTATTGTTAGAACGGATAACACGCAGGTAAAAGCCTTCATCACAAACAGAATAGATCCTTTACCAGAATTGAATAAAAGGAGAAAATGGGAGTCATTCTTTTATTGTTATGATTTCATTGTTAAGAATATATACGGAACAAAAAATGTTTTAGCTGATTTTACGGCGAGATATAACAATGTCGATTAACAATGAAGACTTTGAAGAATATATAGCCAAGACTATGAAAGAGATTACCAGAACCAATGAAATGATAATTGGAAAATTACAAGAGAATACCCAAATGATCAACCACTAGGAGAAGCCATGAAAGACTTTTCTAAACTGAAAACCATACAGAAAGAAACCCACCAAAAAACACCGATTACCATACCATCCATACCACAGAAAACCTTTATACCATTCCTATCTAAACTAGCAACTATGCCATCACCGATACCTTCAACATCATCAGCACTATCAATGTCAGACACCACGAAAATCTGAGACGAGGCGATTAATGCTTATGAAAAGATTAATAAGTTTTATGATTATAAGACTAACCCTGATATTGTACGCAGTGCCAAACTGAGTAAATATCCCAGATTTATTTTGCAGTGAAAACGCAAACCCGAACATCATGGAAAGATTATTTGCTTATGGATTCATTGATAAGATTATCACAGATGAAAAAAATGAATAATATAACCAAATTGCCAAACATTATAGGAAAATCAACAGAGCTCATGATGGAATCCTTCGGAAAAGGAATCTATGGAACACAGATACTGGATGCCTCTACTGATTTAAAAGGTAAACCCATTGTCATTTGCCAAATCTTTAAAACTGGAAGTAATAGCACGGAGATGACAAGAACTTTAATATGAAAATACCCTGTACAATGGATAAATTTCAAGATTGGCTTAGCGCCAAAAGAGTATTTGGACTACTGACCCTGAAACCAAGAATAGAAGATATGTTGAGAACAAGAAAAGCATCCATAATTGGATGTTCTAAAGGTGGAGAAGTGGAAGAAATAGTCACCCTATACTATGACAATGACATAGAGGTAAAAGAGACTACAGAATTAACCCTATTACTGAGCAGGATTACTAATCTAAAGCATACACATGCAGACGAGACTATAAACCATTACAAAAATGATGGTTGAACAGAAGAAAAGACCAGTGATAAGCACATCATCATCATCATCTAATATCACTATAAAAAAATAGCAATGTCCTGATCCTTTTGAATAAGGAGGAAAAAATTGATTACTTTTGCAGGAATCATGTAGATTCATCTACCTGAGACCTAATTGATTACATTGTCAGGGAGCATGTAGTTTTAACTACTTGTAACCCAAAAAAAAAGATTAGGAGCCTTACGGCCCAAAAGATTATTATGGCAGGGAACATGTAGATTCATCTACTTGTAACCCAAAATTGATTAGGAGACTTACGGCCCAAAAGATTATTATGGCAGGGAACATGTAGATTCATCTACTTGTAACCCAAAATTGATTAGGAGCCTTACGGCCCAAAAAGATTACTATGGCAGGGACCATGCAATTCATTGCTTGGAAACCCAATGATTATGGCCCAACGTAGTTTCAACTACTGTAAAGCCCAAAAAGGGTTAACAGATTAAACAGACTACTAATCTTCAAAATAATTAAAAGCAACAGCTGGAAAGCATCAAAGAGCAGCAGGACAAAAATGACACAACCAGACAGCTGGAGAGCATCTGAAAAAGCAATCGAATAAACACAAAAGAAAAAATGGCAAATTTGAAGAAAGGAAAAGAAGACAAAAGAACTTTAGAAAAGTAGCAGACAAGGAACTGTAACATTTAAGACTTTTCAAAAAGTTTTTTGTCTATTACTATTTACTTTATGACTTTTGATTAAAGTTGAATAGTCGAGGTTATCTATAAAAGGAGCCTCTTGTACAAAGGAAGATTCATTCGGAAAACACACAACTCTTATCTTACATAAAAACTCTCTTATTCCAATGTTTAGCTAAGCAACACTTAGTCTATAATAGAATATCAATCAAGAACGCCATTAGAACAAGAGTAGATTACGTTGAAAACTTATGATTAGAACCATATTAGTAAGAATACAACATCTTTCAGACGATCTTCAGAGGATATCCGTGAGGACTCCCGAGAACCCAGGCCATTATCCCGTGAAATCAGTGGACGTAGGGAGGCAGAGCCAAGGTGGGTAGAGCTACTCAGGTGATCTGAAAATCTGAATAAAGGTATGTGTTCAAACTATGTGTTTCTAATTATATTTTTGATAAGTATATTACTATATTGTTATGATGTTTGAATGTTGATAGAAGATTATAGACTCTTTATTAAAAAATGAAATTAAAATCAAGATTATCCACCCTGCTATTACATGCTTATTATTTGATTAACTCTGAAAAATATTTAATTAACCAAACTACCATGTATATTCCGACCTCTAGGGGTTATTAGATGATGAAAAGATCCACTTGATTAAAGGAAATGTAAAATCATTACCAAAACACAGAATACCAACAGAAAAAGATCAACTTGAACTCTTTACAGATGCTAGCGATATAGGATAGGGAGCAGTCCTAATAGCATATGATAAAGAAGATATAGATAAAGAGAAAATGCTAATTTGCGGATATGGAGGTGGAACATGGAAACCAAATGAAAAGAATTATCATATAAATGAAAAAGAATTATTAGCAGTAAAATTTGGAATACAAAGATTTCATTACCATTTACTACTAGTAAAATTTATTGTTAGAACGGATAACACGCAGGTAAAAGCCTTCATCACAAACAGAATAGATCCTTTACCAGAATTGAATAAAAGGAGAAAATGGGAGTCATTCTTTTATTGTTATGATTTCATTGTTAAGAATATATCTGGAACTAAAAATGTTTTAGCTGATTTTCTGAGCAGATATAACAATGTCGATTAACAGCGAAGACTTTGAAGAATATATAGCCAAGACTATGAAAGAGATTACCCGAACCAATGAAATGATAATTGGAAAATTACAAGAGAATACCCAAATGATCAACCAGCTAGGAGAAGCCATGAAAGACTTTTCTAAACTGAAAACCATACAGAAAGAAACCCACCAAAAAACACCGATTACCATACCATCCATACCACAGAAAACCTTTATACCATTCCTATCTAAACTAGCAACTATGCCATCACCGATACCTTCAACATCATCAGCAGTATCAATGGCAGACACCCTGAAATACAGACCAGAACTGATTAATGCTTATGAAAAGATTAATAAGTTTTATGATTATAAGACTAACCCTGATATTGTACGCAGTGCCAAACTGAGTAAATATCCCAGATTTATTTTGCAGTGAAAACGCAAACCCGAACATCGTGGAAAGATTATTTGCTTATGGATTCATTGATAAGATTATCACAGATGAAAAAAATGAATAATATAACCAAATTGCCAAACATTATAGGAAAATCAACAGAGCTCATGATGGAATCCTTCGGAAAAGGAATCTATGGAACAGAATCTTTGGATGCCTCTACTGATTTAAAAGGTAAACCCATTGTCATTTGCCAAATCTTTAAAACTGGAAGTAATAGCACGGAGATGACAAGAACTTTAATATGAAAATACCCTGTACAATGGATAAATTTCAAGATTGGCTTAGCGCCAAAAGAGTATTTGGACTACTGACCCTGAAACCAAGAATAGAAGATATGTTGAGAACAAGAAAAGCATCCATAATTGGATGTTCTAAAGGTGGAGAAGTGGAAGAAATAGTCACCCTATACTATGACAATGACATAGAGGTAAAAGAGACTACGAATTAACCCTATTCTTGGCGGGATTACTAATCTAAAGCATACACATGCAGGCGAGACTATAAACCATTACAAAAAAGATGGTTGAACAGAAGAAAAGACCAGTGATAAGCACATCATCATCATCATCTAATATCACTATAAAAAAATAGCAATGTCCTGATCCTTTTGAATAAGGAGGAAAAAATTGATTACTTTTGCAGGAATCATGTAGATTCATCTACCTGAGACCTAATTGATTACATTGTCAGGGAGCATGTAGTTTTAACTACTTGTAACCCAAAAAAGATTAGGAGCCTTACGGCCCAAAGATTATTATGGCGGGGAACATGTAGATTCATCTACTTGTAACCCAAAATTGATTAGGAGACTTACGGCCCAAAGATTATTATGGCGGGGAACATGTAGATTCATCTACTTGTAACCCAAAATTGATTAGGAGCCTTACGGCCCAAAGATTACTATGGCGGGGACCATGCAATTCATTGCTTGGAAACCCAATGATTATGGCCCAACGTAGTTTCAACTCTGTAAAGCCCAAAAAGGGTTAGCAGTTAAGCAGGACTACTAATCTTCAAAATAATTAAAAGCAACAGCTGGAAAGCATCAAAGAGCAGCAGGACAAAAATGACACAACCAGACAGCTGGAGAGCATCTGAAAAAGCAATCGAATAAACACAAAAGAAAAAATGGCAAATTTGAAGAAAGGAAAAGAAGACAAAAGAACTTTAGAAAAGTAGCGGACAAGGCTGTAACATTTAAGACTTTTCAAAAAGTTTTTTGTCTATTACTATTTACTTTATGACTTTTGATTAAAGTTGAATAGTCGAGGTTATCTATAAAAGGAGCCTCTTGTACAAAGGAAGATTCATTCGGAAAACACACAACTCTTATCTTACATAAAAACTCTCTCATTCCAATGTTTAGCTAAGCAACACTTAGTCTATAATAGAATATCAATCAAGAACGACATTAGAACAAGAGTAGATTACGTTGAAAACTTATGATTAGAACCATATTAGTAAGAATACAACATCTTTCAGACGATCTTCAGAGGATATCCGTGAGGACTCCCGAGAACCCAGGCCATTATCCCGTGAAGTCCGTGGACGTAGGGAGGCAGAGCCAAGGTGGGTAGAGCTACTCAGGTGATCTGAAAATCTGAATAAAGGTATGTGTTCAAACTATGTGTTTCTAATTATATTTTTGATAAGTATATTACTATATTGTTATGATGTTTGAATGTTGATAGAAGATTATAGACTCTTTATTAAAAAATGAAATTAAAATCAAGATTATCCACCCTGCTATTACATGCTTATTATTTGATTAACTCTGAAAAATATTTAATTAACCAAACTACCATGTATATTCCGACCTCTAGGGGTTATTAGATGATGAAAAGATCCGCCCAGATTAAAGGAAATGTAAAATCATTACCAAAACACAGAATACCAACAGAAAAAGATCAACTTGAACTCTTTACATATGCTAGCGATATAGGATGGGGAGCAGTCCTAATAGCATATGATAAAGAAGATATAGATAAAGAGAAAATGCTAATTTGCGGATATGGAGGTGGAACATGGAAACCAAATGAAAAGAATTATCATATAAATGAAAAAGAATTATTAGCAGTAAAATTTGGAATAAAAAGATTTCATTACCATTTACTACCAGTAAAATTTATTGTTAGAACGGATAACACGCAGGTAAAAGCCTTCATCACAAACAGAATAGATCCTTTACCAGAATTGAATAAAAGGAGAAAATGGCAGTCATTCTTTTATTGTTATGATTTCATTGTTAAGAATATATCTGGAACTAAAAATGTTTTAGCTGATTTTCTGAGCAGATATAACAATGTCGATTAACAGCGAAGACTTTGAAGAATATATAGCCAAGACTATGAAAGAGATTACCCGAACCAATGAAATGATAATTGCAAAATTACAAGAGAATACCCAAATGATCAACCAGCTAGGAGAATCCATGAAAGACTTTTCTAAGCGAAAACCTTACGAGAAAGAAACCCAACAAAAACACCGATTACCATACCATCCATACCACATAAAACCTTTACACCATTCCTATCTAAACTAGCAACTATGCCATCACCGATACCTTGACATCATCAGCGATATCAATGGCGAGACACCACTGAAATCTGAGACCAGGCTGATTAATGCTTATGAAAAGATTAATAAGTTTTATGATTATAAGACTAACCACGATATTGTATGCGATTGCCTAAGCGAGTAAATATCCCAGATTTATTTGCAGTGAAAATGCAAACCCGAACATCGTGGAAAGATTATTTGCTTATGGATTCATTGATAAGATTATCACAGATGAAAAAATGAATAATATAACCAAATTGCCAAACATTATAGGAAAATCAACAGAGCTCATGATGGAATCCTTCGGAAAAGGAATCTATGGAACCACAGATCTTTGGATGCCTCTTGATTTAAAAGGTAAACCCATTGTCATTTGCCAAATCTTTAAAACTGGAAGTAATAGCACGATCAGTGGAGATGACAAGAACTTGAATATGAAAATACCATGTACAATGGATAAATTTCAAGATTGGCTTAGCGCCAAAAGAGTATTTGGACTCTTGACCACGAAACCAAGAATAGAAGATATGTTGAGAACAAGAAAAGCATCTGTAATTGGATGTTTTAAAGGCGGAGAAGTGGAAAAAATAGTCACCCTATACTATGACAATGACATAGAGGTAAAAGAGACTACAGAATTAACCCTATTACTGAGCAAGATTACTAATCTAAAGCGTACACATGCAGACGAGACTATAAACCATTACAAAATGATGGTTGAACAGAAGAAAAGACCAGTGATAAGCACATCATCATCATCATCTAATATCACTATAAAAAAAGAGCAATGTCCTGATCCTTTTGAATAAGGAGGAAAAAATTGATTACTTTTGCAGGAATCATGTAGATTCATCTACCTGAGACCTAATTGATTACATTGCCAGGGAGCATGTAGTTTTAACTACTTGTAACCCAAAAATAAAAGATTAGGAGCCTTACGGCCCAAAAGATTATTATGGCAGGGAACATGTAGATTAATCTACTTGTAACCCAAAATTGATTAGGAGCCTTACGGTCCAAAAGATTATTATGGCAGGGAACATGTAGATTCATCTACTTGTAACCCAAAATTGATTAGGAGCCTTACGGCCCAAAAAGATTACTATGGCAGGGACCAGGCAATTCATTGCTTGGAAACCCAATGATTATGGCCCAACGTAGTTTCAACTACCGTAAAGCCCAAAAAGGGTTAACAGATTAAACAGACTACTAATCTTCAAAATTATTAAAAGAAGCAATTTGGAAAGCATCAAAGAGCAGAGGACAAAAATGACACAACCAGGCAATTTGGAGAGCATCTGAAAAAGCAATCGAATAAAGACAAAAGAAAAAACGGCAACTTTGAAGAAAGGAAAAGAAGACAAAAGAACTTTAGAAAAGTAGCAGACAAGGAACTGTAACATTTAAGACTTTTCAAAAAGTTTTTGTCTATTACTATTTACTTTATGACTTTTGATTAAAGTTGAATAGTCGAGGTTATCTATAAAAGGAGCCTCTTGTACAAAGGAAGATTCATTCGGAAAATACACAACTCTTATCTTACATAAAAACTCTCTCATTCCAATGTTTAGCTAAGCAACACTTAGTCTATAATAGAATATCAATCAAGAACGCCATTAGAACAAGAGTAGATTACTTTGAAAACTTATGATTAGAACCATATTAGTAAGAATACAACATCTTTCAGACGATCTTCAGAGGATATCCGTAAGGACTCCCGAGAACCCAGGCCATTATCCCGTGAAGTCAGTGGACGTAGGGAGGCAGAGCCAAGGTGGGTAGAGCTACTCAGGTGATCTGAAAATCTGAATAAAGGTATGTGTTCAAACTATGTGTTTCTAATTATATTTTTGATAAGTATATTACTCTATTGTTATGATGTTTGAATGTTGATAGAAGATTATAGACTCTTTATTAAAAATGAAATTAAAATCAAGATTATCCGCCCTGCTATTACATGCTTATTATTTGATTAACTCTGAAAAATGTTTAATTAACCAAACTACCATGTATATTCCGACCTCTAGGGGTTATTAGATGATGAAAAGATCCGCCCATATTAAAGGAAATGTAAAATCATTACCAAAACACAGAATACCAACAGAAAAAGATCAACTTGAACTCTTTACAGATGCTAGCGATATAGGACGGGAAGCAGTCCTAATAGCATATGATAAAGAAGATATAGATAAAGAGAAAATGCTAATTTGCGGATATGGAGGTGGAACATGGAAACCAAATGAAAAGAATTATCATATAAATGAAAAAGAATTATTAGCAGTAAAATTTGGAATAAAAAGATTTCATTACCATTTACTACCAGTAAAATTTATTGTTAGAACGGATAACACGCAGGTAAAAGCCTTCATCACAAACAGAATAGATCCTTTACTAGAATTGAATAAAAGGAGAAAATGGCAGTCATTCTTTTATTGTTATGATTTCATTGTTAAGAATATATCTGGAACTAAAAATGTTTTAGCTGATTTTACGGCGAGATATAACAATGTCGATTAACAGAGAAGACTTTGAAGAATATATAGCCAAGACTATGAAAGAGATTACCAACCAATGAAATGATAATTGCAAAATTACAAGAGAATACCCAAATGATCAACTTGACTAGGAGAAGCCATGAAAGACTTTTCTAAAGCGAAAACCTTACAGAAAGAAACCCAACAAAAACACCGATTACCATACCATCCATACCACATAAAACCTTTACACCATTCCTATCTAAACTAGCAACTATGCCATCACCGATACCTTGACATCATCAATGGTATCAATGGCGGACACCTGAAATACTGACGAGGCGATTAATGCTTATGAAAAGATTAATAAGTTTTATGATTATAAGACTAACCACGATATTATGCAATGCCAAAGCGAGTAAATATCCCAGATTTATTTGCGGTGAAAAGCATAAACCCGAACATCGTGGAAAGATTATTTGCTTATGGATTCATTGATAAGATTATCACGGATGAAAAAATGAATAATATAACCAAATTGCCAAACATTATAGGAAAATCAACAGAGCTCATGATGGAATCCTTCGGAAAAGGAATCTATGGAACCACAGATCTTTGGATGCCTCTCTTGATTTAAAAGGTAAACCCATTGTCATTTGCCAAATCTTTAAAGCTGGAAGTAATAGCACGGAGATGACAAGAACTTTAATATGAAAATACCTGTACAATGGATAAATTTCAAGATTGGCTTAGCGCCAAAAGAGTATTTGGACTCTGACCACGAAACCAAGAATAGAAGATATGTTGAGAACAAGAAAAGCATCAGTAATTGGATGTTCTAAAAGGTGGAGAAGTGGAAGAAATAGTCACCCTATACTATGACAATGACATAGAGGTAAAAGAGACTACAGGAATTAACCCTATTCTTGGCGGGATTACTAATCTAAAGCATACACATGCAGACGAGACTATAAACCATTACAAAAATGATGGTTGAACAGAAGAAAAGACCAGTGATAAGCACATCATCATCATCATCTAATATCACTATAAAAAAAGAGCAATGTCCTGATCCTTTTGAATAAGGAGGAAAAAATTGATTACTTTTGCAGGAATCATGTAGATTCATCTACCTGAGACCTAATTGATTACATTGTCAGGGAGCATGTAGTTTTAACTACTTGTAACCCAAAAAAAAAAGATTAGGAGCCTTACGGCCCAAAAGATTATTATGGCAGGGAACATGTAGATTCATCTACTTGTAACCCAAAATTGATTAGGAGCCTTACGGCCCAAAAGATTATTATGGCAGGGAACATGTAGATTCATCTACTTGTAACCCAAAATTGATTAGGAGCCTTACGGCCCAAGATTACTATGGCGGGGACCATGCAATTCATTGCTTGGAAACCCAATGATTATGGCCCAGCGTAGTTTCAACTCTTGTAAAGCCCAAAAAGGGTTAGCAGATTAAGCAGGACTACTAATCTTCAAAATAATTAAAAGCAACAATTTGGAAAGCATCAAAGAAGCGGCGGGACAAAAATGACACAACCAGGCAATTTGGAGACCATCTGAAAAAGCAATCGAATAAAGACAAAAGAAAAAATGGCAACTTTGAAGAAAGGAAAAGAAGACAAAGAACTTTAGAAAAGTAGCGGACAAGGCTGTAACATTTAAGACTTTTCAAAAAGTTTTTGTCTATTACTATTTACTTTATGACTTTTGATTAAAGTTGAATAGTCGAGGTTATCTATAAAAGGAGCCTCTTGTACAAAGGAAGATTTATTCGGAAAATACACAACTCTTATCTTACATAAAAACTCTCTCATTCCAATGTTTAGCTAAGCAACACTTAGTCTATAATAGAATATCAATCAAGAACGCCATTAGAACAAGAGTAGATTACTTTGAAAACTTATGATTAGAACCATATTAGTAAGAATACAACATCTTTGAGGCGATCTTGAGAGGATATCCGTGAGGACTCCGAGAACTCAGGCCATTATCCCGTGAAGTCGATTGGGCGTAGGGAGGCAGAGCCAAGGTGGGTACAGCTACTCAGGTGATCTGAAAATCTGAATAAAGGTATGTGTTCAAACTATGTGTTTCTAATTATATTTTTGATAAGTATATTACTCTATTGTTATGATGTTTGAATGTTGATAGAAGATTATAGACTCTTTATTAAAAAATGAAATTAAAATCAAGATTATCCACCCTGCTATTACATGCTTATTATTTGATTAACTCTGAAAAATGTTTAATTAACCAAACTACCATGTATATTCCGACCTCTAGGGGTTATTAGATGATGAAAAGATCACTTGATTACAGGAAATGTAAAATCATTACCAAAACACAGAATACCAACAGAAAAAGATCAACTTGAACTCTTTACATATGCTAGCGATATAGGATGGGGAGCAGTCCTAATAGCATATGATAAAGAAGATATAGATAAAGAGAAAATGCTAATTTGCGGATATGGAGGTGGAACATGGAAACCAAATGAAAAGAATTATCATATAAATGAAAAAGAATTATTAGCAGTAAAATTTGGAATAAAAAGATTTCATTACCATTTACTACCAGTAAAATTTATTGTTAGAACGGATAACACGCAGGTAAAAGCCTTCATCACAAACAGAATAGATCCTTTACCAGAATTGAATAAAAGGAGAAAATGGCAGTCATTCTTTTATTGTTATGATTTCATTGTTAAGAATATATCTGGAACTAAAAATGTTTTAGCTGATTTTCTGAGCAGATATAACAATGTCGATTAACAGCGAAGACTTTGAAGAATATATAGCCAAGACTATGAAAGAGATTACCCGAACCAATGAAATGATAATTGCAAAATTACAAGAGAATACCCAAATGATCAACCAGCTAGGAGAAGCCATGAAAGACTTTTCTAAGCGAAAACCTTACAGAAAGAAACCCAACAAAAAACACCGATTACCATACCATCCATACCACATAAAACCTTTACACCATTCCTATCTAAACTAGCAACTATGCCATCACTGATACCTTCAACATCATCAGCAGTATCAATGGCAGACACCCTGAAATACAGACCAGAACTGATTAATGCTTATGAAAAGATTAATAAGTTTTATGATTATAAGACTAACCCTGATATTGTACGCAGTGCCAAACTGAGTAAATATCCCAGATTTATTTACAGTGAAAACGCAAACCTGAACATCGTGGAAAGATTATTTGCTTATGGATTCATTGATAAGATTATCACAGATGAAAAAATGAATAATATAACCAAATTGCCAAACATTATAGGAAAATCAACAGAGCTCATGATGGAATCCTTAGGAAAAGGAATCTATGGAACACAGTTACTGGATGCCTCTACTGATTTAAAAGGTAAACCCATTGTCATTTGCCAAATCTTTAAAACTGGAAGTAATAGCACGAAGATGACAAGAACTTTAATATGAAAATACCCTGTACAATGGATAAATTTCAAGATTGGCTTAGCGCCAAAAGAGTATTTGGACTACTGACCCTGAAACCAAGAATAGAAGATATGTTGAGAACAAGAAAAGCATCCGTAATTGGATGTTCTAAAGGTGGAGAAGTGGAAGAAATAGTCACCCTATACAATGACAATGACATAGAGGTAAAAGAGACTACAGAATTAACCCTATTACTGAGCAAGATTACTAATCTAAAGCGTACACATGCAGACGAGACTATAAACCATTACAAAATGATGGTTGAACAGAAGAAAAGACCAGTGATAAGCACATCATCATCATCATCTAATATCACTATAAAAAAAGAGCAATGTCCTGATCCTTTTGAATAAGGAGGAAAAAATTGATTACTTTTGCAGGAATCATGTAGATTCATCTACCTGAGACCTAATTGATTACATTGTCAGGGAGCATGTAGTTTTAACTACTTGTAACCCAAAAAAAAAAGATTAGGAGCCTTACGGCCCAAAAGATTATTATGGCAGGGAACATGTAGATTCATCTACTTGTAACCCAAAATTGATTAGGAGCCTTACGGCCCAAAAGATTATTATGGCAGGGAACATGTAGATTCATCTACTTGTAACCCAAAATTGATTAGGAGCCTTACGGCCCAAAAAGATTACTATGGCAGGGACCATGCAATTCATTGCTTGGAAACCCAATGATTATGGCCCAACGTAGTTTCAACTACTGTAAAGCCCAAAAAGGGTTAACAGATTAAACAAACTACTGATCTTCAAAATAATTAAAAGCAACAGCTGGAAAGCATCAAAGAGCAGCAGGACAAAAATGACACAACCAGACAGCTGGAGAGCATATGAAAAAAGCAATCGAATAAAGACAAAAGAAAAAATGGCAACTTTGAAGAAAGGAAAAGAAGACAAAAGAACTTTAGAAAAGTAGCGGACAAGGCTGTAACATTTAAGACTTTTCAAAAAGTTTTTTGTCTATTACTATTTACTTTATGACTTTTGATTAAAGTTGAATAGTCGAGGTTATCTATAAAAGGAGCCTCTTGTACAAAGGAAGATTCATTCGGAAAATACACAAATCTTATCTTACATAAAAACTCTCTCATTCAAATGTTTAGCTAAGCAACACTTAGTCTATAATAGAATATCAATCAAGAACGCCATTAGAACAAGAGTAGATTACTTTGAAAACTTATGATTAGAACCATATTAGTAAGAATACAACATCTTTCAGACGATCTTCAGAGGATATCCGTGAGGACTCCCGAGAACCCAGGCCATTATCCCGTGAAGTCAGTGGACGTAGGGAGGCAGAGCCAAGGTGGGTAGAGCTACTCAGGTGATCTGAAAATCTGAATAAAGGTATGTGTTCAAACTATGTGTTTCTAATTATATTTTTGATAAGTATATTACTCTATTGTTATGATGTTTGAATGTTGATAGAAGATTATAGACTCTTTATTAAAAATGAAATTAAAATCAAGATTATCCACCCTGCTATTACATGCTTATTATTTGATTAACTCTGAAAAATGTTTAATTAACCAAACTACCATGTATATTCCGACCTCTAGGGGTTATTAGATGATGAAAAGATCACTTGATTAAAGGAAATGTAAAATCATTACCAAAACACAGAATACCAACAGAAAAAGATCAACTTGAACTCTTTACAGATGCTAGCGATATAGGATAGGGAGCAGTCCTAATAGCATATGATAAAGAAGATATAGATAAAGAGAAAATGCTAATTTGCGGATATGGAGGTGGAACATGGAAACCAAATGAAAAGAATTATCATATAAATGAAAAAGAATTATTAGCAGTAAAATTTGGAATAAAAGATTTCATTACCATTTACTACCGGTAAAATTTATTGTTAGAAACGGATAACACGAAGGTAAAGCCTTCATCACAAGCAGAATAGATCCTTTACGAGAATTGAATAAAAGGAGAAAATGGCAGTCATTCTTTTATTGTTATGATTTCATTGTTAAGAATATATACGGAACTAAAAATGTTTTAGCTGATTTTACGAGCGAGATATAACAATGTCGATTAACAATGAAGACTTTGAAGAATATATAGCCAAGACTATGAAAGAGATTACCGAACCAATGAAATGATAATTGCAAAATTACAAGAGAATACCCAAATGATCAACTTGACTAGGAGAAGCCATGAAAGACTTTTCTAAGCGAAAACCTTACGAGAAAGAAACCCAACAAAAACACCGATTACCATACCATCCATACCACATAAAACCTTTACACCATTCCTATCTAAACTAGCAACTATGCCATCACCGATACCTTGACATCATCAGCGGATATCAATGGCCACACCTGAAATCTGAGACGAGGCGATTAATGCTTATGAAAAGATTAATAAGTTTTATGATTATAAGACTAACCACGATATTGTGCTGCGATTGCCAAAGCGAGTAAATATCCCGATTTATTCTGATGAAAGCATAAACCGAACATCGTGGAAAGATTATTTGCTTATGGATTCATTGATAAGATTATCACGGATGAAAAAATGAATAATATAACCAAATTGCCAAACATTATAGGAAAATCAGCGAGCTCATGATGGAATCCTTGGAAAAGGAATCTATGGAACCACGATTCTTTGGATGCCTCTCTTGATTTAAAAGGTAAACCCATTGTCATTTGCCAAATCTTTAAAGCTGGAAGTAATAGCACGAAGATGACAAGAACTTTAATATGAAAATACCCTGTACAATGGATAAATTTCAAGATTGGCTTAGCGCCAAAAGAGTATTTGGACTACTGACCCTGAAACCAAGAATAGAAGATATGTTGAGAACAAGAAAAACATCCGTAATTGGATGTTCTAAAGGTGGAGAAGTGAAGAAATAGTCACCCTATACTATGACAATGACATAGAGGTAAAAGAGACTACAGAATTAACCCTATTACTGAGCAGGATTACTAATCTAAAGCATACACATGCAGACTAGACTATAAACCATTACAAAAATGATGGTTGAACAGAAGAAAAGACCAGTGATAAGCACAACATCATCATCATCTAATATCACTATAAAAAAAGAGCAAAGTCACGATCCTTTTGAATAAGGAGGAAAAAATTGATTACTTTTGCGAGGAATCATGTAGATTCATCTACGAGACCTAATTGATTACATTGTCGGGAGCATGTAGTTTTAACTACTTGTAACCCAAAAAAAGATTAGGAGCCTTACGGCCCAAAAGATTATTATGGCGGGGAACATGTAGATTCATCTACTTGTAACCCAAAATTGATTAGGAGCCTTACGGCCCAAAGATTATTATGGCGAGGAACATGTAGATTCATCTACTTGTAACCCAAAATTGATTAGGAGCCTTACGGCCCAAAAAGATTACTATGGCAGGGACCATGCAATTCATTGCTTGGAAACCCAATGATTATGGCCCAACGTAGTTTCAACTACTGTAAAGCCCAAAAAGGGTTAACAGATTAAACAGACTACTGATCTTCAAAATAATTAAAAGCAACAGCTGGAAAGCATCAAAGAGCAGCAGGACAAAAATGACACAACCAGACAGCTGGAGAGCATATGAAAAAAGCAATCGAATAAAGACAAAAGAAAAAATGGCAACTTTGAAGAAAGGAAAAGAAGACAAAAGAACTTTAGAAAAGTAGCAGACAAGGAACTGTAACATTTAAGACTTTTCAAAAAGTTTTTTGTCTATTACTATTTACTTTATGACTTTTGATTAAAGTTGAATAGTCGAGGTTATCTATAAAAGGAGCCTCTTGTACAAAGGAAGATTCATTCGGAAAATACACAAATCTTATCTTACATAAAAACTCTCTCATTCAAATGTTTAGCTAAGCAACACTTAGTCTATAATAGAATATCAATCAAGAACGCCATTAGAACAAGAGTAGATTACTTTGAAAACTTATGATTAGAACCATATTAGTAAGAATACAACATCTTTCAGACGATCTTCAGAGGATATCCGTGAGGACTCCCGAGAACCCAGGCCATTATCCCGTGAAGTCGATTGGACGTAGGGAGGCAGAGCCAAGGTGGGTACAGCTACTCAGGTGATCTGAAAATCTGAATAAAGGTATGTGTTCAAACTATGTGTTTCTAATTATATTTTTGATAAGTATATTACTCTATTGTTATGATGTTTGAATGTTGATAGAAGATTATAGACTCTTTATTAAAAAATGAAATTAAAATCAAGATTATCCACCCTGCTATTACATGCTTATTATTTGATTAACTCTGAAAGATGTTTAATTAACCAAACTACCATGTATATTCCGACCTCTATGGGTTATTAGATGATGAAAAGATCCGCCCAGATTAAAGGAAATGTAAAATCATTACCAAAACACAGAATACCAACAGAAAAAGATCAACTTGAACTCTTTACAGATGCTAGCGATATAGGATGGGGAGCAGTCCTAATAGCATATGATAAAGAAGATATAGATAAAGAGAAAATGCTAATTTGCGGATATGGAGGTGGAACATGGAAACCAAATGAAAAGAATTATCATATAAATGAAAAAGAATTATTAGCAGTAAAATTTGGAATAAAAGATTTCATTACCATTTACTACCGGTAAAATTTATTGTTAGAAACGGATAACACGAAGGTAAAAGCCTTCATCACAAGCAGAATAGATCCTTTACCGAATTGAATAAAAGGAGAAAATGGCAGTCATTCTTTTATTGTTATGATTTCATTGTTAAGAATATATACGGAACTAAAAATGTTTTAGCTGATTTTCTGGCGAGATATAACAATGTCGATTAACAATGAAGACTTTGAAGAATATATAGCCAAGACTATGAAAGAGATTACGAACCAATGAAATGATAATTGCAAAATTACAAGAGAATACCCAAATGATCAACCAGACTAGGAGAAGCCATGAAAGACTTTTCTAAGCGAAAACCTTACAGAAAGAAACCCAACAAAAACACCGATTACCATACCATCCATACCACATAAAACCTTTACACCATTCCTATCTAAACTAGCAACTATGCCATCACCGATACCTTTGACATCATCAGCGGTATCAATGGCGAGACACCTGAAATCTGGACGAGGCTGATTAATGCTTATGAAAAGATTAATAAGTTTTATGATTATAAGACTAACCACGATATTGTATGCGATTACAAAGCGAGTAAATATCCCAGATTTATTTGCGGTGAAAGCATAAACCCGAACATCGTGGAAAGATTATTTGCTTATGGATTCATTGATAAGATTATCACGGATGAAAAAATGAATAATATAACCAAATTGCCAAACATTATAGGAAAATCAACGAGCTCATGATGGAATCCTTAGGAAAAGGAATCTATGGAACACGATTCTTTGGATGCCTCTCTTGATTTAAAGGTAAACCCATTGTCATTTGCCAAATCTTTAAAGCTGGAAGTAATAGCACGATCGGAGATGACAAGAACTTTAATATGAAAATACCCTGTACAATGGATAAATTTCAAGATTGGCTTAGCGCCAAAGAGTATTTGGACTACGACCTGAAACCAAGAATAGAAGATATGTTGAGAACAAGAAAAGCATCCGTAATTGGATGTTCTAAAGGTGGAGAAGTGGAAGAAATAGTCACCCTATACAATGACAATGACATAGAGGTAAAAGAGACTACAGAATTAACCCTATTACTGAGCAAGATTACTAATCTAAAGCGTACACATGCAGACGAGACTATAAACCATTACAAAATGATGGTTGAACAGAAGAAAAGACCAGTGATAAGCTCATCATCATCATCATCGGATATCACTATAAAAAAAGAGCAATGTCCTGATCCTTTTGAATAAGGAGGAAAAAATTGATTACTTTTGCAGGAATCATGTAGATTCATCTACCTGAGACCTAATTGATTACATTGTCAGGGAGCATGTAGTTTTAACTACTTGTAACCCAAAAAAAAAAGATTAGGAGCCTTACGGCCCAAAAGATTATTATGGCAGGGAACATGTAGATTCATCTACTTGTAACCCAAAATTGATTAGGAGCCTTACGGCCCAAAAGGGAACATGTAGATTCATCTACTTGTAACCCAAAATTGATTAGGAGCCTTACGGCCCAAAAAGATTACTATGGCAGGGACCATGCAATTCATTGCTTGGAAACCCAATGATTATGGCCCAACGTAGTTTCAACTACTGTAAAGCCCAAAAAGGGTTAGCAGTTAAGCAGACTACTAATCTTCAAAATAATTAAAAGCAGCAATTTGGAAAGCATCAAAGCGGGGGACAAAAATGACACAACCAGGCAATTTGGAGAGCATCTGAAAAAGCAATCGAATAAAGACAAAAGAAAAAATGGCAACTTTGAAGAAAGGAAAAGAAGACAAAGAACTTTAGAAAAGTAGCGAGACAAAGGAACTGTAACCTTTAGGACTTTTCAAAAAGATTTTTGTCTATTACTATTTACTTTATGACATTTGATGAAAGTTGAATAGTCGAGGTTATCTATAAAAGGAGCCTCTTGTACAAAGGAAGATTCATTCGGAAAATACATAACTCTTATCTTACATAAAAACTCTCTCATTCCAATGTTTAGCTAAGCAACACTTAGTCTATAATCGAATATCAATCAAGAACACCATTAGAACAAGAGTAGATTACTTTGAAAACTTATGATTAGAACCATATTAGTAAGAATACAACATCTTTCAGACGATCTTCAGAGGATATGCGTGAGGACTCCCGAGAACCCAGGCCATTATCCCGTGAAGTCAGTGGACGTAGGGAGGCAGAGCCAAGGTGGGTAGAGCTACTCAGGTGATCTGAAAATCTGAATAAAGGTATGTGTTCAAACTATGTGTTTCTAATTATATTTTTGATAAGTATATTACTCTATTGTTATGATGTTTGAATGTTGATAGAAGATTATAGACTCTTTATTAAAAAATGAAATTAAAATCAAGATTATCCACCCTGCTATTACATGCTTATTATTTGATTAACTCTGAAAAATGTTTAATTAACCAAACTACCATGTATATTCCGACCTCTAGGGGTTATTAGATGATGAAAAGATCCGCCCAGATTAAAGGAAATGTAAAATCATTACCAAAACACAGAATACCAACAGAAAAAGATCAACTTGAACTCTTTACAGATGCTAGCGATATAGGATGGGGAGCAGTCCTAATAGCATATGATAAAGAAGATATAGATAAAGAGAAAATGCTAATTTGCGGATATGGAGGTGGAACATGGAAACCAAATGAAAAGAATTATCATATAAATGAAAAAGAATTATTAGCAGTAAAATTTGGAATAAAAAGATTTCATTACCATTTACTACCCGGTAAAATTTATTGTTAGACCGGATAACCCGGAGGTAAAAGACTTCATCCCAAACAGAATAAATGCTTACCAGAATTGAATAAAATGAAAAAATGGCAGTCATTCTTTTATTGTTATGATTTCATTGTTAAGAATATATACGGAACTAAAAATGTTTTAGCTGATTTTACGGCGAGATATAACAATGTCGATTAACAATGAAGACTTTGAAGAATATATAGCCAAGACTATGAAAGAGATTACCGAACCAATGAAATGATAATTGCAAAATTACAAGAGAATACCCAAATGATCAACTTGACTAGGAGAAGCCATGAAAGACTTTTCTAAGCGAAAACCTTACAGAAAGAAACCCAACAAAAACACCGATTACCATACCATCCATACCACATAAAACCTTTACACCATTCCTATCTAAACTAGCAACTATGCCATCACGATACCTTGACATCATCAGCGGTATCAATGGCGAGACACCACTGAAATCTGAGACGAGGCGATTAATGCTTATGAAAAGATTAATAAGTTTTATGATTATAAGACTAACCACGATATTGTCTGCGATTGCCAAAGCGAGTAAATATCCCGATTTATTTGCGGTGAAAAGCATAAACCCGAACATCGTGGAAAGATTATTTTCTTATGGATTCATTGATAAGATTATCACAGATGAAAAAATGAATAATGTAACCAAATTGCCAAACATTATCGAAAAATCAACAAAGCTCATGAGGGAATCCTTCGGAAAAGGAATCTATGGAACACAGATACTAGATGCCTCTACTGATTTAAAAGGTAAACCCATTGCCATTTGCCAAATCTTTAAAACTGGAAGGAATAGCATGATCAACGGAGATGACAAGAACTTGAATATGAAAATACCCTGTACAATGGATAAATTTCAAGACTGGTTTAGCGCCAAAAGAGTATTTGGACTGCTGACCTTGAAACCAAGAATAGAAGATATGTTGAGAACAAGAAAAGCATCTGTAATTGGATGTTCTAAAGTTGGAGAAGTGGAAGAAATAGTCACCCTATACTATGACAATGACATAGAGGTAAAAAAGACAACATAATTAACCCTATTACTGAGCAGGATTACTAATCTAAAGCATACACATGCAGACGAGACTATAAACCATTACAAAATGATGGTTGAACAGAAGAAAAGACCAGTGATAAGCACATCATCATCATCATCTAATATCACTATAAAAAAAGAGCAATGTCCTGATCCTTTTGAATAAGGAGGGAAAAATTGATTACTTTTGCAGGAATCATGTAGATTCATCTACCTGAGACTTAATTGATTACATTGTCAGGGAGCATGTAGTTTTAACTACTTGTAACCCAAAAAAAAAAAAGATTAGGAGCCTTACGGCCCAAAAGATTATTATGGCAGGGAGCATGTAGATTCATCTACTTGTAACCCAAAATTGATTAGGAGCCTTACGGCCCAAAAGATTATTATGGCAGGGAACATGTAGATTCATCTACTTGTAACCCAAAATTGATTAGGAGCCTTACGGCCCAAAAAGATTACTATGGCGGGGACCATGCAATTCATTGCTTGAAACCCAATGATTATGGCCCAACGTAGTTTCAACTCTTGTAAAGCCCAAAAGGGTTAGCAGATTAAGCAGACTACTAATCTTCAAAATAATTAAAAGCAGCAATTTGGAAAGCATCAAAGAGCGGCAGGACAAAAATGACACAACCAGGCAATTTGGAGAGCATCTGAAAAAGCAATCGAATAAAGACAAAAGAAAAATGGCAACTTTGAAGAAAGGAAAAGAAGACAAAGAACTTTAGAAAAGTAGCGAGACAAGGCTGTAACATTTAGGACTTTTCAAAAAGATTTTTGTCTATTACTATTTACTTTATGACTTTTGATTAAAGTTGAATAGTCGAGGTTATCTATAAAAGGAGCCTCTTGTACAAAGGAAGATTCATTCGGAAAATACACAACTCTTATCTTACATAAAAACTCTCTCATTCCAATGTTTAGCTAAGCAACACTTAGTCTATAATGGAATATCAATCAAGAACGCCATAAGAACAAGAGTAGATTACTTTGAAAACTTATTATTAGAACCATATTAGTAAGAATACAACATCTTCCAGACGATCTTCAGAGGATATCCGTGAGGACTCCCGAGAACCCAGGACATTATCCCGTGAAGTCAGTGGACGTAGGGAGGCAGAGCCAAGGTGGGTAGAGCTACTCAGGTGATCTGAAAATCTGAATAAAGGTATATGTTCAAACTATGTGTTTCTAATTATAATTTTGATAAGTATATTACTCTATTGTTATGATGTTTGAATGTTGATAGAAGATTATAGACTCTTTATTAAAAATGAAATTAAAATCAGGATTATCCACCCTGCTATTACATGCTTAATATTTGATTAACTCTTAAAAATGTTTAATTAACCAGACTACCATCTATATTCCGACCTCTAGGGGTTATTAGATGATGAAAAGATCCGCCCAGATTAAAGGAAATGTAAAATCATTACCAAAACACAGAATACCAACAGAAAAAGATCAACTTGAACTCTTTACAGATGCTAGCGATATAGGATGGGGAGCAGTCCTAATAGCATATGATAAAGAAGATATAGATAAAGAGAAAATGCTAATTTGCGGATATGGAGGTGGAACATGGAAACCAAATGAAAAGAATTATCATATAAATGAAAAAGAATTATTAGCAGTAAAATTTGGAATAAAAAGATTTCATTACCATTTACTACCAGTAAAATTTATTGTTAGAACGGATAACACGCAGGTAAAAGCCTTCATCACAAACAGAATAGATCCTTTACCAGAATTGAATAAAAGGAGAAAATGGCAGTCATTCTTTTATTGTTATGATTTCATTGTTAAGAATATATCTGGAACTAAAAATGTTTTAGCTGATTTTACGGCGAGATATAACAATGTCGATTAACAATGAAGACTTTGAAGAATATATAGCCAAGACTATGAAAGAGATTACCGAACCAATGAAATGATAATTGCAAAATTACAAGAGAATACCCAAATGATCAACCATCTAGGAGAAGCCATGAAAGACTTTTCTAAGCTGAAAACCTTCAGAAAGAAACCCAACAAAAACACCGATTACCATACCATCCATACCACATAAAACCTTTACACCATTCCTATCTAAACTAGCAACTATGCCATCACCGATACCTTCAACATCATCAGCGGTATCAATGGCGAGACACCACTGAAATCTGGACCAGGCTGATTAATGCTTATGAAAAGATTAATAAGTTTTATGATTATAAGACTAACCACGATATTGTATGCGATTGCCCAAGCGAGTAAATATCCCGGATTTATTTGCGGTGAAAGCATGAACCCGAACATCGTGGAAAGATTATTTGTTTATGGATTCATTGATAAGATTATCACAGATGAAAAAATGAATAATATAACCAAATTGCCAAACATTATAGGAAAATCAACAGAGCTCATGATGGAATCCTTAGGAAAAGGAATCTATGGAACACAGTTACTGGATGCCTCTACTGATTTAAAAGGTAAACCCATTGTCATTTGCCAAATCTTTAAAACTGGAAGTAATAGCACGAAGATGACAAGAACTTTAATATGAAAATACCTGTACAATGGATAAATTTCAAGATTGGCTTAGCGCCAAAAGAGTATTTGGACTACTGACCCTGAAACCAAGAATAGAAGATATGTTGAGAACAAGAAAAGCATCCGTAATTGGATGTTCTAAAGGTGGAGAAGTGGAAGAAATAGTCACCCTATACAATGACAATGACATAAAGGTAAAAGAGACTACAGAATTCACCCTATTACTGAGCAGGATTACTAATCTAAAGCATACACATGCAGACGAGACTATAAACCATTACAAAAATGATGGTTGAACAGAAGAAAAGACCAGTGATAAGCACATCATCATCATCATCTAATATCACTATAAAAAAAGAGCAATGTCCTGATCCTTTTGAATAAGGAGGGAAAAATTGATTACTTTTGCGAGGAATCATGTAGATTCATCTACCGAGACCTAATTGATTACATTGTCGGGGAGCATGTAGTTTTAACTACTTGTAACCCAAAAAAAGATTAGGAGCCTTACGGCCCAAAGATTATTATGGCGGGGAACATGTAGATTCATCTACTTGTAACCCAAAATTGATTAGGAGCCTTACGGCCAAAAGATTATTATGGCGGGGAACATGTAGATTCATCTACTTGTAACCCAAAATTGATTAGGAGCCTTACGGCCCAAAGATTACTATGGCGGGGACCATGCAATTCATTGCTTGAAACCCAATGATTATGGCCCAACGTAGTTTCAACTCTTTGTAAAGCCCAAAAAGGGTTAGCAGTTAAGCAGGACTACTAATCTTCAAAATAATTAAAAGCAACAGCTGGAAAGCATCAAAGAGCAGCAGGACAAAAATAACACAACCAGACAGCTGGAGAGCATCTGAAAAAGCAATCGAATAAAGACAAAAGAAAAAACGGCAACTTTGAAGAAAGGAAAAGAAGACAAAAGAACTTTAGAAAAGTAGCGGACAAGGAATTGTAACCTTTAAGCCTTTTCAGAAAGTTTTTAGTCTATTACTATTTACTTTATGACTTTTGATTAAAGTTGAATAGTCGAGGTTATCTATAAAAGGAGCCTCTTGTACAAAGGAAGATTCATTCGGAAAATACACAACTCTTATCTTACATAAAAACTCTCTCATTCCAATGTTTAGCTAAGCAACACTTAGTCTATAATAGAATATCAATCAAGAACGCCATTAGAACAAGAGTAGATTACTTTGAAAACTTATGATTAGAACCATATTAGTAAGAATACAACATCTTTCAGACGATCTTGAGAGGATATCCGTGAGGACTCCCGAGAACCCAGGCCATTATCCCGTGAAGTCAGTGGATGTAGGGAGGCAGACCCAAGGTGGGTAGAGCTACTCAGGTGATCTGAAAATCTGAATAAAGGTATGTGTTCAAACTATGTGTTTCTAATTATAATTTTGATAAGTATATTACTCTATTGTTATGATGTTTGAATGTTGATAGAAGATTATAGACTCTTAATTAAAAAATGAAATTAAAATCAAGATTATCCACCCTGCTATTACATGCTTATTATTTGATTAACTCTGAAAAATGTTTAATTAACCAGACTACCATCTATATTCCGACCTCTAGGGGTTATTAGATGATGAAAAGATCCGCCCAGATTAAAGGAAATGTAAAATCATTACCAAAACACAGAATACCAACAGAAAAAGATCAACTTGAACTCTTTACAGATTCTAGCGATATAGGATGGGGAGCAGTCCTAATAGCATATGATAAAGAAGATATAGATAAAGAGAAAATGCTAATTTGCGGATATGGAGGTGGAACATGGAAACCAAATGAAAAGAATTATCATATAAATGAAAAAGAATTATTAGCAGTAAAATTTGGAATAAAAAGATTTCATTACCATTTACTACCAGTAAAATTTATTGTTAGAACGGATAACACGAAGGTAAAAGCCTTCATCACAAACAGAATAGATCCTTTACCAGAATTGAATAAAAGGAGAAAATGGCAGTCATTCTTTTATTGTTATGATTTCATTGTTAAGAATATATCTGGAACTAAAAATGTTTTAGCTGATTTTACGGCGAGATATAACAATGTCGATTAACAGCGAAGACTTTGAAGAATAAATAGCCAAGACTATGAAAGAGATTACCCGAACCAATGAAATGATAATTGCAAAATTACAAGAGAATACCCAAATGATCAACCAGCTAGGAGAAGCCATGAAAGACTTTTCTAAACTGAAAACCTTACAGAAAGAAACCCAACAAAAAACACCGATTACCATACCATCCATACCACATAAAACCTTTACACCATTCCTATCTAAACTAGCAACTATGCCATCACCGATACCTTGACATCATCAGCGATATCAATGGCGAGACACCACGAAATCTGAGACGAGGCGATTAATGCTTATGAAAAGATTAATAAGTTTTATGATTATAAGACTAACCACGATATTGTACGCGATTGCCAAACTGAGTAAATATTCCAGATTTATTTGCAGTGAAAACGCAAACCCGAACATCGTGGAAAGATTATTTACTTATGGATTCATTGATAAGATTATCACAGATGAAAAAATGAATAATATAACCAAATTGCCAAACATTATAGGAAAATCAACAGAGCTCATGATGGAATCCTTCGGAAAAGGAATCTATGGAACACAGATACTGGATGCCTCTACTGATTTAAAAGGTAAACCCATTGTCATTTGCCAAATCTTTAAAAGCTGGAAGGAATAGCACGATCGTGGAGATGACAAGAACTTGAATATGAAAATACCTGTACAATGGATAAATTTCAAGATTGGCTTAGCGCCAAAGAGTATTTGGACTATTGACCACGAAACCAAGAATAGAAGATATGTTGAGAACAAGAAAAAGATCCGTAATTGGATGTTCTAAAGGTGGAGAAGTGAAGAAATAGTCACCCTATACTATGACAATGACATAGAGGTAAAAGAGACTACAGAATTAACCCTATTCTTGGCGGGATTACTAATCTAAAGCATACACATGCAGACGAGACTATAAACCATTACAAAAATGATGGTTGAGCAGAAGAAAAAGACCAGTGATAAGCACATCATCATCATCATCTAATATCACTATAAAAAGAGCAATGTCACGATCCTTTTGAATAAGGAGGAAAAATTGATTACTTTTGCAGGAATCATGTAGATTCATCTACCTGAGACCTAATTGATTACATTGTCAGGGAGCATGTAGTTTTAACTACTTGTAACCCAAAAAAAAAAGATTAGGAGCCTTACGGCCCAAAAGATTATTATGGCAGGGAACATGTAGATTCATCTACTTGTAACCCAAAATTGATTAGGAGCCTTACGGCCCAAAAGATTATTATGGCAGGGAACATGTAGATTCATCTACTTGTAACCCAAAATTGATTAGGAGCCTTACGGCCCAAAAAGATTACTATGGCAGGGACCATGCAATTCATTGCTTGGAAACCCAATGATTATGGCCCAACGTAGTTTCAACTACTGTAAAGCCCAAAAAGGGTTAACAGATTAAACAGACTACTAATCTTCAAAATAATTAAAAGAAACAGCTGGAAAGCATCAAAGAGCAACAGGAGAAAAATGACACAACCAGACAGCTGGAGAGCATCTGAAAAAGCAATCGAATAAAGACAAAAGAAAAAATGGCAACTTTGAAGAAAGGAAAAGAAGACAAAAGAACTTTATAAAAGTAGCAGACAAGGAACTGTAACATTTAAGACTTTTCAAAAAGTTTTTTGTCTATTACTTTTTTACTTTATGACTTTTGATTAAAGTTGAATAGTCGAGGTTATCTATAAAAGGAGCCTCTTGTACAAAGGAAGATTTATTCGGAAAATACACAACTCTTATCTTACATAAAAACTCTCTCATTCCAATGTTTAGCTAAGCAACACTTAGTCTATAATAGAATATCAATCAAGAACGCCATTAGAACAAGAGTAGATTACTTTGAAAACTTATGATTAGAACCATATTAGTAAGAATACAACATCTTTCAGACGATTATCAGAGGATATCCGTGAGGACTCCCGAGAACCCAGGCCATTATCCCGTGAAGTCAGTGGATGTTGAGAGGCAGACCCAAGGTGGGTAGAGCTACTCAGGTGATCTGAAAATCTGAATAAAGGTATGTGTTCAAACTATGTGTTTCTAATTATAATTTTGATAAGTATATTACTCTATTGTTATGATGTTTGAATGTTGATAGAAGATTATAGACTCTTAATTAAAAAATGAAATTAAAATCAAGATTATCCACCCTGCTATTACATGCTTATTATTTGATTAACTCTGAAAAATGTTTAATTAACCAAACTACCATCTATATTCCGACCTCTAGGGGTTATTAGATGATGAAAAGATCCGCCCAGATTAAAGGAAATGTAAAATCATTACCAAAACACAGAATACCAACAGAAAAAGATCAACTTGAACTCTTTACATATGCTAGCGATATAGGATGGGGAGCAGTCCTAATAGCATATGATAAAGAAGATATAGATAAAGAGAAAATGCTAATTTGCGGATATGGAGGTGGAACATGGAAACCAAATGAAAAGAATTATCATATAAATGAAAAAGAATTATTAGCAGTAAAATTTGGAATAAAAAGATTTCATTACCATTTACTACCAGTAAAATTTATTGTTAGAACGGATAACACGAAGGTAAAAGCCTTCATCACAAACAGAATAGATCCTTTACCAGAATTGAATAAAAGGAGAAAATGGCAGTCATTCTTTTATTGTTATGATTTCATTGTTAAGAATATATCTGGAACTAAAAATGTTTTAGCTGATTTTCTGAACAGATATAACAATGTCGATTAACAGCGAAGACTTTGAAGAATAAATAGCCAAGACTATGAAAGAGATTACCCGAACCAATGAAATGATAATTGCAAAATTACAAGAGAATACCCAAATGATCAACCAGCTAGGAGAAGCCATGAAAGACTTTTCTAAACTGAAAACCTTACAGAAAGAAACCCAACAAAAAACACCGATTACCATACCATCCATACCACATAAAACCTTTACACCATTCCTATCTAAACTAGCAACTATGCCATCACCGATACCTTCAACATCATCAGCAGTATCAATGGCAGAAACCCTGAAATCTGAGACGAGGCGATTAATGCTTATGAAAAGATTAATAAGTTTTATGATTATAAGACTAACCACGATATTGCAGCGATTACAAAGCGAGTAAATATCCCAGATTTATTTGCAGTGAAAACAAAAACCCGAACATCGTGGAAAGATTATTTGCTTATGGATTCATTGATAAGATTATCACAGATGAAAAAATGAATAATATAACCAAATTGCCAAACATTATAGGAAAATCAACAAAGCTCATGATGGAATCCTTCAGAAAAAGAATCTATGGAACACAGTTACTAGATGCCTCTACTGATTTAAAAGGTAAACCCATTGTCATTTGCCAAATCTTTAAAACTGGAAGTAATAGCACGATCAGCGGAGATGACAAGAACTTGAATATGAAAATACCATGTACAATGGATAAATTTCAAGATTGGCTTAGCGCCAAAAGAGTATTTGGACTACTGATCCTGAAACCAAGAATAGAAGATATGTTGAGAACAAGAAAAGCATCCGTAATTGGATGTTCTAAAGGTGGAGAAGTGGAAGAAATAGTCACGCTATACTATGACAATGACATAGAGTTAAAAGAGACTACAGAATTAACCCTATTACTGAGCAGGATTACTAATCTAAAGCATACAAATGCAGACGAGACTATAAACCATTACAAAATGATGGTTGAACAGAAGAAAAGACCAGTGATAAGCACATCATCATCATCATCTAATATCACTATAAAAAAAGAGCAATGTCCTGATCCTTTTGAATAAGGAGGGAAAAATTAATTACTGTTGCAGGAATCATGCAGATTCATCTACCTGAGACCTAATTGATTACATTGTCAGGGAGCATGTAGTTTTAACCTAATAGTAACCCAAAAAAGAAAAGATTAGGAGTCTTACGGCCCAAAAGATTATTATGGCAGGGAACATGTAGATTCATCTACTTGTAACCAAAAATTGATTAGGAGCCTTACGGCCCAAAAGATTATTATGGCAGGGAACATATAGATTCATCTACTTGTAACCCAAAATTGATTAGGAGCCTTACGGCCCAAAAAGATTACTATGGCAGGGACCATGCAATTCATTGCTTGGAAACCCAATGATTATGGCCCAACGTAGTTTCAATTACTGTAAAGCCCAAAAAGGGTTAACAGATTAAACAGACTACTAATATTCAAAATAATTAAAAGCAACAGCTGGAAAGCATCAAAGAGCAGCAGGACAAAAATGACACAACCAGACAGCTGGAGAGCATCTGAAAAAAGCAATCGAATAAAGACAAAAGAAAAAATGGCAACTTTGAAGAAAGGAAAAGAAGACAAAAGAACTTTAGAAAAGTAGCAGACAAGGAACTGTAACATTTAAGACTTTTCAAAAAGATTTTTGTCTATTACTATTTACTTTATGACTTTTGATTAAAGTTGAATAGTCGAGGTTATCTATAAAAGAAGCCTCTTGTACAAAGGAAGATTCATTCGGAAAACACACAACTCTTATCTTACATAAAAACTCTCTCATTCCAATGTTTAGCTAAGCAACACTTAGTCTATAATAGAATATCAATCAAGAACGCCATTAGAACAAGAGTAGATTACTTTGAAAACTTATGATTAGAACCATATTAGTAAGAATACAACATCTTTCAGACGATTATCAGAGGATATCCGTGAGGACTCCCGAGAACCCAGGCCATTATCCCGTGAAGTCGATTGGGCGTAGGGAGGCAGAGCCAAGGTGGGTAGAGCTACTCAGGTGATCTGAAAATCTGAATAAAGGTATGTGTTCAAACTATGTGTTTCTAATTATATTTTTGATAAGTATATTACTCTATTGTTATGATGTTTGAATGTTGATAGAAGATTATAGACTCTTTATTAAAAAATGAAATTAAAATCAAGATTATCCACCCTGCTATTACATGCTTATTATTTGATTAACTCTGAAAAATGTTTAATTAACCAAACTACCATCTATATTCCGACCTCTAGGGGTTATTAGATGATGAAAAGATCCGCCCATATTAAAGGAAAGGTAAAATCATTACCAAAACACAGAATACCAACAGAAAAAGATCAACTTGAACTCTTTACATGCTAGCGATATAGGATGGGGAGCAGTCCTAATAGCATATGATAAAAAAGATATAGATAAAGAGAAAATGCTAATTTGCGGATATGGAGGTGGAACATGGAAACCAAATGAAAAGAATTATCATATAAATGAAAAAGAATTATTAGCAGTAAAATTTGGAATAAAAAGATTTCATTACCATTTACTACCAGTAAAATTTATTGTTAGAACGGATAACACGCAGGTAAAAGCCTTCATCACAAACAGAATAGATCCTTTACCAGAATTGAATAAAAGGAGAAAATGGCAGTCATTCTTTTATTGTTATGATTTCATTGTTAAGACTATATCTGGAAATAAAAATGTTTTAGGTGTTTTTTCGAGCAGATATAACAATGTCGATTAACAGCGAAGACTTTGAAGAATATATAGCCAAGACTATGAAAGAGATTACCCGAACCAATGAAATGATAATTGCAAAATTACAAGAGAATACCCAAATGATCAACGACTAGGAGAAGCCATGAAAGACTTTTCTAAACTGAAAACCTTCTGAAAGAAACCCAACAAAAACACCGATTACCATACCATCCATACCACATAAAACCTTTACACCATTCCTATCTAAACTAGCAACTATGCCATCACCGATACCTTCAACATCATCAGCGGTATCAATGGCGAGACACCACGAAATACTGACCAGGCTGATTAATGCTTATGAAAAGATTAATAAGTTTTATGATTATAAGACTAACCACGATATTATGCAGCGATTGCCAAAGCGAGTAAATATCCCAGATTTATTTGCGGTGAAAAGCATAAACCCGAACATCGTGGAAAGATTATTTACTTATGGATTCATTGATAAGATTATCACGGATGAAAAAATGAATAATATAACCAAATTGCCAAACATTATAGGAAAATCAACAGAGCTCATGATGGAATCCTTCGAAAAAGGAATCTTTGGAATACATTCTTGGATGCCTCTACTGATTTAAAAGGTAAACCCATTGTCATTTGCCAAATCTTTAAAACTGGAAGGAATAGCACGATCAGCGGAGATGACTAAAACTTGAATATGAAAATACCCTGTACGATGGATAAATTTCAAGATTGGCTTAGCGCCAAAAGAGTATTTGGACTGCTGACCCTGAAACCAAGAATAGAAGATATGTTGAGAACAAGAAAAGCATCCGTAATTGGATGTTCTAAAGGTGGAGAAGTGGAAGAAATAGTCACCCTATACTATGACAATGACATAGAGGTAAAAGAGACTACAGAATTAACCCTATTACTGAGCAGGATTACTAATCTAAAACATACACATGCAGACGAGACTATAAACCATTACAAAATGATGGTTGAACAGAAGAAAAGACCAGTGATAAGCACATCATCATCATCATCTAATATCACTATAAAAAAAGAGCAAAGTCCTGATCCTTTTGAATAAGGAGGGAAAAATTGATTACTTTTGCAGGAATCATGTAGATTCATCTACCTGAGACCTCATTGATTACATTGTCAAGGAGCATGTAGTTTTAACTACTTGTAACCAAAAAAAAAAGATTTGGATCCTTACTGTCCAAAAGATTCTTATGGCAGGGAACATGTAGATTCATCTACTTGTAACCCAAAATTGATTAGGAGCATTACGGCCCAAAAGATTATTATTGAAGGGAACATGTAGATTCATCTACTTGTAACCCAAAATTGATTAGGAGCATTACGGCCCAAAAAGATTACTATGGCAGGGACCATGCAATTCATTGCTTGGAAACCCAATGATTATGGCCTAACGTAGTTTCAACTACGGTAAAGCCCAAAAAGGATTAACAGATTAAACAGACTACTAATCTTCAAAATAATTAAAAGCAACAGCTAGAAAGCATCAAAGAGCAGCCGGACAAAAATGACACAACCAGACAGCTGGAGAGCATCTGAAAAAGCAATCGAATAAAGACAAAAGAAAAAACGGCAACTTTGAAGAAAGGAAAAGAAGACAAAAGAACTTTAGAAAAGTAGCAGACAAGGAACTGTAACCTTTAAGACTTTTCAAAAAGATTTTTGTCTATTACTATTTACTTTATGACTTTTGATTAAAGTTGAATAGTCGAGGTTATCTATAAAAGGAGCCTCTTGTACAAAGGAAGATTCATTCGGAAAATACACAACTCTTATCTTACATAAAAACTCTCTCATTCCAATGTTTAGCTAAGCAACACTTAGTCTATAATCGAATATCAATCAAGAACACCATTAGAACAAGAGTAGATTACTTTGAAAACTTATGATTAGAACCATATTAGTAAGAATACAACATCTTTCAGACGATCTTCAGAGGATATCCGTGAGGACTCCCGAGAACCCAGGCCATTATCCCGTGAAGTCAGTGGACGTAGGGAGGCAGAGCCAAGGTGGGTAGAGCTACTCAGGTGATCTGAAAATCTGAATAAAGGTATGTGTTCAAACTATGTGTTTCTAATTATAATTTTGATAAGTATATTACTCTATTGTTATGATGTTTGAATGTTGATAGAAGATTATAGACTCTTTATTAAAAAATGAAATTAAAATCAAGATTATCCACCCTGCTATTACATGCTTATTATTTGATTAACTCTGAAAAATGTTTAATTAACCAGACTACCATCTATATTCCGACCTCTAGGGGTTATTAGATGATGAAAAGATCCGCCCAGATTAAAGGAAAGGTAAAATCATTACCAAAACACAGAATACCAACAGAAAAAGATCAACTTGAACTCTTTACAGATGCTAGCGATATAGGATGGGGAGCAGTCCTAATAGCATATGATAAAGAAGATATAGATAAAGAGAAAATGCTAATTTGCGGATATGGAGGTGGAACATGGAAACCAAATGAAAAGAATTATCATATAAATGAAAAAGAATTATTAGCAGTAAAATTTGGAATAAAAAGATTTCATTACCATTTACTACGGTAAAATTTATTGTTAGAAACGGATAACACGCGGTAAAGCCTTCATCACAAGCAGAATAGATCCTTTACCAGAATTGAATAAAAGGAGAAAATGGCAGTCATTCTTTTATTGTTATGATTTCATTGTTAAGAATATATCTGGAACTAAAAATGTTTTAGCTGATTTTCTGAGCAGATATAACAATGTCGATTAACAGCGAAGACTTTGAAGAATATATAGCCAAGACTATGAAAGAGATTACCCGAACCAATGAAATGATAATTGCAAAATTACAAGAGAATACCCAAATGATCAACCAGCTAGGAGAAGCCATGAAAGACTTTTCTAAACTGAAAACCTTACAGAAAGAAACCCAACAAAAAACACCGATTACCATACCATCCATACCACATAAAACCTTTACACCATTCCTATCTAAACTAGCAACTATGCCATCACCGATACCTTCAACATCATCAGCAGTATCAATGGCAGACACCCTGAAATACAGACCAGAACTGATTAATGCTTATGAAAAGATTAATAAGTTTTATGATTATAAGACTAACCCTGATATTGTACGCAGTGCCAAACTGAGTAAATATCCCAGATTTATTTGCAGTGAAAACGCAAACCCGAACATCGTGGAAAGATTATTTGCTTATGGATTCATTGATAAGATTATCACAGATGAAAAAATGAATAATATAACCAAATTGCCAAACATTATAGGAAAATCAACAGAGCTCATGATGGAATCCTTCGGAAAAGGAATCTATGGAACACAGATACTGGATGCCTCTACTGATTTAAAAGGTAAACCCATTGTCATTTGCCAAATCTTTAAAACTGGAAGTAATAGCACGATCAGCGGAGATGACAAGAACTTGAATATGAAAATACCCTGTACAATGGATAAATTTCAAGATTGGCTTAGCGCCAAAAGAGTATTTGGACTACTGACCCTGAAAACAAGAATAGAAGATATGTTGAGAACAAGAAAAGCATCCGTAATTGGATGTTCTAAAGGCGGAGAAGTGGAAGAAATAGTCACCCTATACTATGACAATGACATAGAGGTAAAAGAGACTACATAATTAACCCTATTACTGAGCAGGATTACTAATCTAAAGCATACACATGCAGACGAGACTATAAACCATTACAAAATGATGGTTGAACAGAAGAAAAGACCAGTGATAAGCACAGCATCATCATCATCTAATATCACTATAAAAAAAGAGCAAAGTCCTGATCCTTTTGAATAAGGAGGGAATAATTGATTACTTTTGCGAGGAATCATGTAGATTCATCTACACGAGACCTAATTGATTACATTGTCGGGGAGCATGTAGTTTTAACTACTTGTAACCCAAAAAAGATTAGGAGCCTTACGCCAAAAGATTATTATGGCGGGGAACATGTAGATTCATCTACTTGTAACCCAAAATTGATTAGGAGCCTTACGGCCCAAAAGATTATTATGGCAGGGAACATGTAGATTCATCTACTTGTAACCCAAAATTGATTAGGATCCTTACGGCCCAAAAAGATTACTATGGCAGGGACCATGCAATTCATTGCTTGGAAACCCAATGATTATGGCCCAACGTAGTTTCAACTACGGTAAAGCCCAAAATATTAACAGTTAAACACACTACTATTCTTCAAAATAATCAAAACCAAAAGCTGGAAAGCATCAAAGAGCAGCAGGACAAAAATGACACAACCAGACGGCTGGAGAGCATTTGAAAAAGCAATCGAATAAAGACAAAAGAAAAATGGCAACTTTGAAGAAAGGAAAAGAAGACAAAGAACTTTAGAAAAGTAGCGAGACAAGGAACTGTAACCTTTAAGACTTTTCAAAAAGATTTTTGTCTATTACTATTTACTTTATGACTTTTGATTAAAGTTGAATAGTCGAGGTTATCTATAAAAGGAGCCTCTTGTACAAAGGAAGATTCATTCGAAAAATACACAAATCTTATCTTACATAAAAACTCTCTCATTCCAATGTTTAGCTAAGCAACACTTAGTCTATAATCGAATATCAATCAAGAACGCCATAAGAACAAGAGTAGAATACTTTGAAAACTTATGATTATAACCATATTAGTAAGAATACAACATCTTACAGACGATCTTCAGAGGATATCCGTGAGGACTCCCGAGCACCCAGACCATTATCCCGTGAAGTCAGTGGACGTAGGGAGGCAGAGCCAAGGTGGGTAGAGCTACTCAGGTGATCTGAAAATCTGAATAAAGGTATGTGTTCAAACTATGTATTTCTAATTATAATTTTGATAAGTATATTACTCTATTGTTATGATGTTTGAATGTTGATAGAAGATTATAGACTCTTTAATAAAAAATGAAATTAAAATAATGATTATGCACCCGCTATTACATGCTTATTATTTGATTAAGTCTGAAAAATGTTTAATTAACCAGACTACCATCTATATTCCGACCTCTAGGGGTTATTAGATGATGAAAAGATCCGCCCAGATTAAAGGAAAGGTAAATTCATTACCAAAACACAGAATACCAACAGAAAAAGATCAACTTGAACTCTTTACAGATGCTAGCGATATAGGATGGGGAGCAGTCCTAATAGCATATGATAAAGAAGATATAGATAAAGAGAAATTTCTAATTTGCGGATATGGAGGTGGAACATGGAAACCAAATGAAAAGAATTATCATATAAATGAAAAAGAATTATTAGCAGTAAAATTTGGAATAAAAAGATTTCATTACCATTTACTACCAGTAAAATTTATTGTTAGAACGGATAACACGCAGGTAAAAGCCTTCATCACAAACAGAATAGATCCTTTACCAGAATTTAATAAAAGGAGAAAATGGCAGTCATTCTTTTATTGTTATGATTTCATTGTTAAGAATATATCTGGAACTAAAAATGTTTTAGCTGATTTTCTGAGCAGATGTAACAATGTCGATTAACAGTGAAGTCTTTGAAGAATATATAGCCAAGATTATGAAAGAGACTACCCGAACCAATGAAATGATAATTGCAAAATTACAAGAGAATACCCAAATGATCAACCAGCTAGTAGAAGCCATGAAAGACTTTTCTAAACTGAAAACCTTACAGAAAGAAACCCAACAAAAAACACCGATTACCATACCATCCATACCACAGAAAACCTTTACACCATTCATATCTAAACTAGCAACTATGCCATCACCGATACCTTCAACATCATCAGCAGTATCAATGGCATACACCCTGAAATACAGACCAGAACTGATTAATGCTTATGAAAATATTAATAAGTTTTATGATTATAAGACTAACCCTGTTATTATACGCAGTGCCAAACTGAGTAAATATCTGAGATTTATTTGCAGTGAAAACGCAAACCCGAACATCGTGGAAAGATTATTTACTTATGGATTCATTGATAAGATTATCACAGATGAAAAATGAATAATATAACCAAATTGTCAAACATTATAGGAAAATCAACAGAACTCATGATGGAATCCTTCGGAAAAGGAATCTATGGAATACATATACTGGATGCCTCTACTGATTTAAATGGTAAACCCATTGTCATTTGCCAAATCTTTAAAACTGGAAGGAATAGCACGATCAGCGGAGATGACAAGAACTTAATTATGAAAATACCCTGTACAATGGATAAATTTCAAGATTGGCTTAGCGCCAAAAGAGTATTTGGACTATTGACCCTGAATACAAGAATAGAAGATATGTTGAGAACAAGAAAAGCATCCGTAATTGGATGTTCTAAAGGTGGATAAGTGGAAGAAATAGTCACCCTATACTATGACAATGACATAGAGGTAAAAGAGACTACAGAATTAACCCTATTACTGAGCAGGATTACTAATCTAAAGCATACACATGCAGACGAGACTATAAACCATTACAAAATGATGGTTGAACAGAAGAAAAGACAAGAGATAAGCATAGCATCATCATCATCTAATATCACTATAAAAAAGAGCAAAGTCCTGATCCTTTTGAATAAGGATTGAAAAATTGATTACTTTTGCAGGAATCATGTAGATTTATCTACCTGAGACCTAATTGTTTACATTGTTAGGGAGCATGTAGTTTTAACTACTTGTAACCCAAAAAAAAAAGATTAGGAGCCTTACGGCCCAAAAGATTATTATGGCAGGGAACATGTAGATTCATCTACTTGTAACCCAAAACTGATTAGGAGCCTTACAGATTATTATGGCAGGGAACATGTAGATTCATCTACTTGTAACCCAAAACTGATTAGGAGCCTTACGGCCCAAAAAGATTACTATAGCAGGGACCACGCAATTCATTGCCTGGAAAACCAATGATTATGGCCCAACATAGTTTCAACTACGGTAAAGCCCAAAAAAGATTAACAGATTAAACAGACTACTAATTTTCAAAATAATCAAAAGCAACAAATGGAAAGCATCAAAGAGCAGACGGACAAAAATGACACAACCAGACAGCTGGAGAGCATCTGAAAAAGCAATCGAATAAAGACAAAAGAAAAAATGGCAACTTTGAAGAAAGGAAAAGAAGACAAAAGAACTTTAGAAAAGTAGCAGACAAGGAACTGTAACCTTTAAGACTTTTCAAAAAGATTTTTGTCTATTACTATTTACTTTATGACTTTTGATTGAAGTTGAATAGTCGAGGTTATCTACAAAAGGAGCCTCTTGTACAAAGGAAGATTCATTCGGAAAATACACAACTCTTATCTTACATAAAAACTCTCTCATTCCAATGTTTAGCTAAGCAACACTTAGTCTATAATCGAATATCAATCAAGAACGCCATAAGAACAAGAGTAGAATACTTTGAAAACATATGATTATAACCATATTAGTAAGAATACAACATCTTTCAGAGGATCTTCAGAGGATATCCGTGAGGACTCCCGAGCACCCAGACCATTATCTTGTGAAGTCAGTGGACGTAGGGAGGCAGAGCCAAGGTGGGTAGAGCTACTCAGGTGATCTGAAAATCTGAATAAAGGTATGTGTTCAAACTATGTGTTTCTAATTATAATTTTGATAAGTATATTACTCTATTGTTATGATGTTTGAATGTTGATAGAAGATTATAGACTCTTTATTAAAAAATGAAATTAAAATCAAGATTATGCACCCTGCTATTACATGCTTATTATTTGATTAAGTCTTTAAAATGTTTAATTAACCAGACTACCATCTATATTTCGACCTCTAGGGGTTATTAGATGATGAAAAGACCCACCCAGATTAAAGGAAAGGTAAAATCATTACCAAAACACAAAATACCAACAGAAAAATATCAACTTGAACTCTTTACAGATGCTAGCGATATAGGATGGGGAGCAGTCCTAATAGCATATGATAAAGAAGATATAGATATAGAGAAAATGCTAATTTGCAGATATGGAGGTGGAACATGGAAACCAAATGAAAAGAATTATCATATAAATGAAAAAGAATTATTAGCAGTAAAATTTGGAATAAAAAGATTTCATTACCATTTACTACCAGTAAAATTTATTGTTAGAACGGATAACACGCAGGTAAAAGCCTTCATCACAAACAGAATAGATCCTTTACCAGAATTGAATAAAAGGAGAAAATTGCAGTCATTCTTTTATTGTTATGATTTCATTGTTAAGAATATATCTGGAACTAAAAATGTTCTAGCTGATTTTCTGAGCAGATAAAACAATGTCGATTAACAGCGAAGACTTTGAAGAATATATAGCCAAGACTATGAAAGAGATTACCCGAACCAATGAAATGATAATTGCAAAATTACAAGAGAATACCCAAATGATCAACCAGCTAGGAGAAGCCATGAAAGAGTTTTCTAAACTGAAAACCTTACAGAAAGAAACCCAACAAAAAACACTGATTACCATACCATCCATACCACAGAAAACCTTTACACCATTCCTATCTAAACTAGCAACTATGCCATCACCGATACCTTACACCCAGAAATACAGACCAGAACTGATTAATGCTTATGAAAAGATTAATAAGTTTTATGATTATAAGACTAACCCTGATATTGTACGCAGTGCCAAACTGAGTAAATATCCCAGATTTCTTTGCAGTGAAAACGCAAACCCAAACATCGTGGAAAGATTATTTACTTATGGATTCATTGATAAGAATATAACAGATGAAAAAATGAATAATATAACCAAATTCCCAAACATTATAGGAAAATCAACAGAGCTCATGATGGAATCCTTCGGAAAAGGAATCTATGGAATACATATACTGGATGCCTCTAATGATTTAAAAGGTAAACCCATTGTCATTTGCCAAATCTTTAAAACTGGAAGGAATAGCACGATCAGCGGAGATGACAACAACTTGACATTGAAAATACCCTGTACAATGGATAAATTTCAAGATTGGCTTAGCGCCAAAAGAGTATTTGCACTATTGACCCTGAAAACAAGAATAGAAGATATGTTGAGAACAAGAAAAGCATCTGTAATTGGATGTTTAAAGGTGGATAAGTGGAAGAAATAGTCACCCTATACTATGACAATGACATAGAGGTAAAAGAGACTACAAAATTAACCCTATTACTGAGCAGGATTACTAATCTAAAGCATACACATGCAGACGAGACTATAAACCATTACAAAATGATGGTTGAACAGAAGAAAATACCAGTGATTAGCATAGCATCATCATCATCTAATATCACTATAAAAAAGAGCAAAGTCCTGATCCTTTTGAATAAGGAGGGAAAAATTGATTACTTTTGCAGGAATCATGTAGATTCATCTACCTGAGACCTAATTGATTACATTGTCAGGGAGCATGTAGTTTTAACTACTTGTAACCCAAAAAAAAAAGATTAGGAGCCTTACGGCCCAAAAAGATTACTATGGCAGGGACCATGCAATTCATTGCTTGGAAACCCAATGATTATGGCTCAACGTAGTTTCAACTACGGTAAAGCCCAAAAAAGATTAACAGATTAAACAGACTACTAATCTTCAAAATAATCAAAAGAAACAGCTGGAAAGCATCAAAGAGCAGCCGGACAAAAATGACACAACCAGACAGCTGGAGAGCATCTGAAAAAGCAATCGAATAAAGACAAAAGAAAAAACGTCAACTTTGAAGAAAGGAAAAGAAGACAAAAGAACTTTAGAAAAGTAGCAGACAAGGAACTGTAACCTTTAGGACTTTTCAAAAAGATTTTTGTCTATTACTATTTACTTTATGACTTTTGATTAAAGTTGAATAGTCGAGGTTATTTATAAAAGGAGCCTCTTGTACAAAGGAAGATTCATTCGAAAAATACACAACTCTTATCTTACATAAAAACTCTCTCATTCGAATGTTTAGCTAAGCAACACTTAGTCTATAATAGAATATCAATCAAGAACGCCATAAGAACAAGAGTAGATTACTTTGAAAACTTATGATTATAACCATATTAGTAAGAATACAACATCTTTCAGACGATCTTCAGAGGATATCCGTAAGGACTCCCGAGCACCTAGACCATTATCCCGTGAAGTCAGTGGACGTAGGGAGGCAGAGCCAAGGTGGGTAGAGCTACTCAGGTGATCCAAAAATCTGAATAAAGGTATGTGTTCAAACTATGTGTTTTTAATTATAATTTTGATAAGTATATTACTCTATTGTTATGATGTTTGAATGTTGATAGAAGATTATAGACTCTTTATTAAAAATGAAATTAAAATCAAGATTATCCACCTTGCTATTACATGTTTATTATTAAATTAACTCTGAAAAATGTTTAATTAACCAAACTACCATCTATATTCCGACCTCTAGGGGTTATTAGATGATGAAAAGATCCGCCCAGATTAAAGGAAAGGTAAAATCATTACCAAAACACAGAATACCAACAGAAAAAGATCAACTCGAACTCTTTACAGATGCTAGCGATATAGGATGGGGAGCAGTCCTAATAGCATATGATAAAGAAGATATAGATAAAGAGAAAATGCTAATTTGCGGATATGGAGGTGGAACATGGAAACCAAATGAAAAGAATTATCATATAAATGAAAAAGAATTATTAGCAGTAAAATTTGGAATAAAAAGATTTCATTACCATTTACTACCAGTAAAATTTATTGTTAGAACGGATAACACGCAGGTAAAAGCCTTCATCACAAACAGAATAGATCATTTAGCAGAATTGAATAAAAGGAGAAAATGGCAGTCATTCTTTTATTGTTATGATTTCATTGTTAAGAATATATCTGGAACTAAAAATGTTTTAGCCGATTTTACGGCGGATATAACAATGTCGATTAACAGCGAAGACTTTGAAGAATATATAGCCAAGACTATGAAAGAGATTACCCGAACCAATGAAATGATAATTGCAAAATTACAAGAGAATACCCAAATGATCAACCAGCAAGGAGAAGCCATGAAAGAGTTTTCTAAACTGAAAACCTTACAGAAAGAAACCCAACAAAAAACACTGATTACCATACCATCCATACCACAGAAAACCTTTACACCATTCCTATCTAAACTAGCAACTATGCCATCACCGATACCTTCAACATCATTAGCAGTATCAATGGCATACACCCTGAAAATCTGGTCGTAATCGATTAATGCTTATGAAAATATTAATAAGTTTTATGATTATAAGACTAACCACGATATTATACGCGATTGCCAAACCGAGTAAATATCCCGCATTTATTTGCAAAGGAAAACGCAAACTCGAACATCGTGGAAAGATTATTTACTTATGGATTCATTGATAAGATTATCACAGATGAAAAAGCCGAATAATATAACCAAATTGCCAAATATTATAGGAAAATCAACAGAGCTCATGATGGAATCCTTCTAAAAGGAATCTATGGAATACAAATACGGATGCCTCTACTGATTTAAAAGGTAAACCCATTGTCATTTGCCAAATCTTTAAAACTGGAAGGAATAGCACGATCAGCGGAGATGACAACAACTTGACATTGAAAATACCCTGTACAATGGATAAATTTCAAGATTGGCTTAGCGCCAAAAGAGTATTTGCACTATTGACCCTGAAAACAAGAATAGAAGATATGTTGAGAACAAGAAAAGCATCTGTAATTGGATGTTTAAAGGTGGATAAGTGGAAGAAATAGTCACCCTATACTATGACAATGACATAGAGGTAAAAGAGACTACAAAATTAACCCTATTACTGAGCAGGATTACTAATCTAAAGCATACACATGCAGACGAGACTATAAACCATTACAAAATGATGGTTGAACAGAAGAAAAGACCAGTGATTAGCATAGCATCATCATCATCTAATATCACTATAAAAAAGAGCAAAGTCCTGATCCTTTTGAATAAGGAGGGAAAAATTGATTACTTTTGCAGGAATCATGTAGATTCATCTACCTGAGACCTAATTGATTACATTGTCAGGGAGCATGTAGTTTTAACTACTTGTAACCCAAAAAAAAAAGATTAGGAGCCTTACGGCCCAAAAAGATTACTATGGCAGGGACCATGCAATTCATTGCTTGGAAACCCAATGATTATGGCTCAACGTAGTTTCAACTACGGTAAAGCCCAAAAAAGATTAACAGATTAAACAGAATACTAATCTTCAAAATAATCAAAAGAAACAGCTGGAAAGCATCAAAGAGCAGCCGGACAAAAATGACACAACCAGACAGCTGGAGAGCATCTGAAAAAGCAATCGAATAAAGACAAAAGAAAAAACGTCAACTTTGAAGAAAGGAAAAGAAGACAAAAGAACTTTAGAAAAGTAGCAGACAAGGAATCAGTAACCTTTAGGACTTTTCAAAAGATTTTTGTCTATTACTATTTACTTTATGACTTTTGATTAAAGTTGAATAGTCGAGGTTATTTATAAAAGGAGCCTCTTGTACAAAGGAAGATTCATTCGAAAAATACACAACTCTTATCTTACATAAAAACTCTCTCATTCGAATGTTTAGCTAAGCAACACTTAGTCTATAATAGAATATCAATCAAGAACGCCATAAGAACAAGAGTAGATTACTTTGAAAACTTATGATTATAACCATATTAGTAAGAATACAACATCTTTCAGACGATCTTCAGAGGATATCCGTGAGGACTCCCGAGCACCTAGACCATTATCCCGTGAAGTCAGTGGACGTAGGGAGGCAGAGCCAAGGTGGGTAGAGCTACTCAGGTGATCCAAAAATCTTAATAAAGGTATGTGTTCAAACTATGTGTTTTTAATTATAATTTTGATAAGTATATTACTCTATTGTTATGATGTTTGAATGTTGATAGAAGATTATAGACTCTTTATTAAAAATGAAATTAAAATCAAGATTATCCACCTTGCTATTACATGTTTATTATTAAATTAACTCTGAAAAATGTTTAATTAACCAAACTACCATCTATATTCCGACCTCTAGGGGTTATTAGATGATGAAAAGATCCGCCCAGATTAAAGGAAAGGTAAAATCATTACCAAAACACAGAATACCAACAGAAAAAGATCAACTTGAACTCTTTACAGATGCTAGCGATATAGGATGGGGAGCAGTCCTAATAGCATATGATAAAGAAGATATAGATAAAGAGAAAATGCTAATTTGCGGATATGGAGGTGGAACATGGAAACCAAATGAAAAGAATTATCATATAAATGAAAAAGAATTATTAGCAGTAAAATTTGGAATAAAAAGATTTCATTACCATTTACTACCAGTAAAATTTATTGTTAGAACGGATAACACGCAGGTAAAAGCCTTCATCACAAACAGAATAGATCATTTAGCAGAATTGAATAAAAGGAGAAAATGGCAGTCATTCTTTTATTGTTATGATTTCATTGTTAAGAATATATCTGGAACTAAAAATGTTTTAGCTGATTTTCTGAGCAGATATAACAATGTCGATTAACAGCGAAGACTTTGAAGAATATATAGCCAAGACTATGAAAGAGATTACCCGAACCAATGAAATGATAATTGCAAAATTACAAGAGAATACCCAAATGATCAACCAGCAAGGAGAAGCCATGAAAGAGTTTTCTAAACTGAAAACCTTACAGAAAGAAACCCAACAAAAAACACTGATTACCATACCATCCATACCACAGAAAACCTTTACACCATTCCTATCTAAACTAGCAACTATGCCATCACCGATACCTTCAACATCATCAGCAGTATCAATGGCATACACCCTGAAATACAGATCAGAACTGATTAATGCTTATGAAAATATTAATAAGTTTTATGATTATAAGACTAACCCTGATATTATACGCAGTGCCAAACTGAGTAAATATCCCAGATTTATTTGCAGTGAAAACGCAAACTCGAACATCGTGGAAAGATTATTTACTTATGGATTCATTGATAAGATTATCACAGATGAAAAACTGAATAATATAACCAAATTGCCAAATATTATAGGAAAATCAACAGAGCTCATGATGGAATCCTTCGGAAAAGGAATCTATGGAATACAAATACTGGATGCCTCTACTGATTTAAAAGGTAAACCCATTGTCATTTGCCAAATCTTTAAAACTGGAAGGAATAGCACGATCAGCGGAGATGACAACAACTTGACATTGAAAATACCCTGTACAATGGATAAATTTCAAGATTGGCTTAGCGCCAAAAGAGTATTTGCACTATTGACCCTGAAAACAAGAATAGAAGATATGTTGAGAACAAGAAAAGCATCTGTAATTGGATGTTTAAAGGTGGATAAGTGGAAGAAATAGTCACCCTATACTATGACAATGACATAGAGGTAAAAGAGACTACAAAATTAACCCTATTACTGAGCAGGATTACTAATCTAAAGCATACACATGCAGACGAGACTATAAACCATTACAAAATGATGGTTGAACAGAAGAAAAGACCAGTGATTAGCATAGCATCATCATCATCTAATATCACTATAAAAAAGAGCAAAGTCCTGATCCTTTTGAATAAGGAGGGAAAAATTGATTACTTTTGCAGGAATCATGTAGATTCATCTACCTGAGACCTAATTGATTACATTGTCAGGGAGCATGTAGTTTTAACTACTTGTAACCCAAAAAAAAAAGATTAGGAGCCTTACGGCCCAAAAAGATTACTATGGCAGGGACCATGCAATTCATTGCTTGGAAACCCAATGATTATGGCTCAACGTAGTTTCAACTACGGTAAAGCCCAAAAAAGATTAACAGATTAAACAGACTACTAATCTTCAAAATAATCAAAAGAAACAGCTGGAAAGCATCAAAGAGCAGCCGGACAAAAATGACACAACCAGACAGCTGGAGAGCATCTGAAAAAGCAATCGAATAAAGACAAAAGAAAACACGTCAACTTTGAAGAAAGGAAAAGAAGACAAAAGAACTTTAGAAAAGTAGCAGACAAGGAACTGTAACCTTTAGGACTTTTCAAAAAGATTTTTGTCTATTACTATTTACTTTATGACTTTTGATTAAAGTTGAATAGTCGAGGTTATTTATAAAAGGAGCCTCTTGTACAAAGGAAGATTCATTCAAAAATACACAACTCTTATCTTACATAAAAACTCTCTCATTCGAATGTTTAGCTAAGCAACACTTAGTCTATAATAGAATATCAATCAAGAACGCCATAAGAACAAGAGTAGATTACTTTGAAAACTTATGATTATAACCATATTAGTAAGAATACAACATCTTTCAGACGATCTTCAGAGGATATCCGTGAGGACTCCCGAGCACCTAGACCATTATCCCGTGAAGTCAGTGGACGTAGGGAGGCAGAGCCAAGGTGGGTAGAGCTACTCAGGTGATCCAAAAATCTGAATAAAGGTATGTGTTCAAACTATGTGTTTTTAATTATAATTTTGATAAGTATATTACTCTATTGTTATGATGTTTGAATGTTGATAGAAGATTATAGACTCTTTATTAAAAATGAAATTAAAATCAAGATTATCCACCTTGCTATTACATGTTTATTATTAAATTAACTCTGAAAAATGTTTAATTAACCAAACTACCATCTATATTCCGACCTCTAGGGGTTATTAGATGATGAAAAGATCCGCCCAGATTAAAGGAAAGGTAAAATCATTACCAAAACACAGAATACCAACAGAAAAAGATCAACTTGAACTCTTTACAGATGCTAGCGATATAGGATGGGGAGCAGTCCTAATAGCATATGATAAAGAAGATATAGATAAAGAGAAAATGCTAATTTGCGGATATGGAGGTGGAACATGGAAACCAAATGAAAAGAATTATCATATAAATGAAAAAGAATTATTAGCAGTAAAATTTGGAATAAAAGGATTTCATTACCATTTACTACCAGTAAAATTTATTGTTAGAACGGATAACACGCAGGTAAAAGCCTTCATCACAAACAGAATAGATCATTTAGCAGAATTGAATAAAAGGAGAAAATGGCAGTCATTCTTTTATTGTTATGATTTCATTGTTAAGAATATATCTGGAACTAAAAATGTTTTAGCTGATTTTCTGAGCAGATATAACAATGTCGATTAACAGCGAAGACTTTGAAGAATATATAGCCAAGACTATGAAAGAGATTACCCGAACCAATGAAATGATAATTGCAAAATTACAAGAGAATACCCAAATGATCAACCAGCAAGGAGAAGCCATGAAAGAGTTTTCTAAACTAAAAACCTTACAGAAAGAAACCCAACAAAAAACACTGATTACCATACCATCCATACCACAGAAAACCTTTACACCATTCCTATCTAAACTAGCAACTATGCCATCACCGATACCTTCAACATCATCAGCAGTATCAATGGCATACACCCTGAAATACAGATCAGAACTGATTAATGCTTATGAAAATATTAATAAGTTTTATGATTATAAGACTAACCCTGATATTATACGCAGTGCCAAACTGAGTAAATATCCCAGATTTATTTGCAGTGAAAACGCAAACTCGAACATCGTGGAAAGATTATTTACTTATGGATTCATTGATAAGATTATCACAGATGAAAAACTGAATAATATAACCAAATTGCCAAATATTATAGGAAAATCAACAGAGCTCATGATGGAATCCTTCGGAAAAGGAATCTATGGAATACAAATACTGGATGCCTCTAATGATTTAAAAGGTAAACCCATTGTCATTTGCCAAATCTTTAAAACTGGAAGGAATAGCACGATCAGCGGAGATGACAACAACTTGACATTGAAAATACCCTGTACAATGGATAAATTTCAAGATTGGCTTAGCGCCAAAATAGTATTTGGACTATTGACCCGGAAAACAAGAATAGAAGATATGTTGAGAACAAGAAAAGCATCCGTAATTGGATGTTCTAAAGGTCGAGAAGTGGAAGAATTAGTCACCCTATACTATGACAATGACATAGAGGTAAAAGAGACTACAAAATTAACCTTATTACTGAGCAGGATTACTAATCTAAAGCATACACATGCAGACGAGATTATAAACCATTACAAAATGATGGTTGAACAGAAGAAAAGACCAGTGATAAGCATAGCATCATCATCATCTAATATCACTATAAAAAAAGAGCAAACTCCTGATCCTTTTGAATAAGGTTGAAAATTGATTACTTTTGCAGGAATCATGTAGATTCATCTACCTGAGACCTAATTGATTACATTGTCAGGGAGCATGTAGTTTTAACTACTTGTAACCCAAAAAAAAAGTAGGAGCCTTACGGCCCAAAAGATTATTATGGCAGGGAACATGTAGATTCATCTACTTGTAACCCAAAATTGATTAGGAGCCTTACGGCCCAAAAGATTATTATGGCAGGGAACATGTAGATTCATCTACTTGTAACCCAAAGTTGCTTAGGAGCCTTACGGCCCAAAAAGATTACTATGGCAGGGACCATGCAATTCATTGCTTGTAAACCCAATGATTATGGCCCAACGTAGTTTCAACTATGGTAAAGCTCAAAAAAGATTAACAGATTAAATAAACTACTAATCTTCAAAAGAATCAAAAGCAACAGCTGGAAAGCATCAAAGAGCAGCCGGACAAAAATGACACAACCAGACAGCTGGAGAGCATCTGCAAAAGCAATCGAATAAAGACAAAAGAAAAAACGGCAACTTTGAAGAAAGGAAAAAAGACAAAAGAACTTTAGAAAAGTAGCAGACAAGGAACTGTAACCTTTAGGACTTTTCAAAAAGATTTTTGTCTATTACTATTTACTTTATGACATTTGATGAAAGTTGAATAGTCGAGGTTATCTATAAAAGGAGCCTCTTGTACAAAGGAAGATTCATTCGGAAAATACATAACTCTTATCTTACATAAAAACTCTCTCATTCCAATGTTTAGCTAAGCAACACTTAGTCTATAATCGAATATCAATCAAGAACGTCATAAGAACAAGAGTAGATTACTTTGAAAACTTATGATTATAACCATATTAGTAAGAATACAACATCTTTCAGACGAACTTCAGAGGATATCTGTGAGGACTCCCGAGCAGCCAGACCATTATCCCGTGAAGTCAGTGGACGTAGGGAGGCAGAGCCAAGGTGGGTAGAGCTACTCAAGTGATCTGAAAATCTGAATAAAGGTGTGTGTTCAAACTATGTGTTTTTAATTATAATTTTAATAAGTATATTACTCTATTGTTATGATGTTTGAATGTTGATAGAAGATTATAGACTCTTTATTAAAAAATGAAATTAAAATCAAGATTATCCACCCTGCTATTACATGCTTATTATTTGATTAACTCTGAAAAATGTTTAATTAACCAGACTACCATCTATATTCCGACCTCTAGGGGTTATTAGATGATAAAAAGATCTGTCCAGATTAAAGGAAAGGTAAAATCATTACCAAAACACAGAATACCAACAGAAAAAGATCAACTTGAACTCTTTACAGATGCTAGCGATATAGGATGGGGAGCAGTCCTAATAGCATATGATAAAGAACATATAGATAAAGAGAAAATGCTAATTTGCGGATATGCAGGTGGAACATGGAAACCAAATGAAAAGAATTATCATATAAATGAAAAAGAATTATTAGCAGTAAAATTTGGAATAAAAAGATTTTATTACCATTTACTACCAGTAAAATTTATTGTTAGAACGGATAACACGGAGGTAAAAGCCTTCATCACAAACAGAATAGATCCTTTACCAGAATTGAATAAAAGGAGAAAATGGCAGTCATTCTTTTATTGTTATGATTTCATTGTTAAGAATATATCTGGACTAAAAATGTTTTAGCCGATTTTCTGAGCAGATATAACAATGTCGATTAACAACGAAGACTTTGAAGAATATATAGCCAAGACTGTGAAAGAGATTACCCGAACCAATGAAATGATAATTGCAAAATTACAAGAGAATACCCAAATGATCAACCAGCTAGGAGAAGCCATGAAAGACTTTCTACACTGAAAACCTTACAGAAAGAAACCCAACAAAAAATACCGATTACCATACCATCCATACCACAGAAAACCTTTACACTATTCCTATCTAAACTAGCTACTATGCCATCACTGATACCTTCAACATCATCAGCAGTATCAATGGCAGACACCCTGAAATAAAGACCAGAACTGATTAATGCTTATGAAAAGATTAATAAGTTTTATGATTATAAGACAAACCTTGATATTATACGTAGTGCCAAACTGAGTAAATATCCCAGATTTATTTGCAGTGAAAACGCAAACCCGAACATTGTGGAAAGATTATTTACTTATGGATTAATTGATAAGATTATCACAGATGAGAAAATGAATAATATAACCAAATTGCCAAACATTATTGGAAAATCAACAGAGTTCATGATGGAATCCTTCAAAAAAGGAATCTATGGAATACAGATACTGGATGCATCTACTGATTTAAAAGGTAAACCCAACTGGAAGGAATAGCACGATCAGCGGAGATGACAAGCACTTGAATATGAAAATACCCTGTACAATGGATAAATTTCAAGATTGGCTTAGCGCCAAAAGAGTATTTGGACTATTGACCCGGAAAACAAGAATAGAAGATATGTTGACAACAAGAAAATCATCTGTAATTAGATGTTCTAAAGGTGGAGAAGTGGAAGAAATAGTCACCCTATACTATGACAATGACATAGAGGTAAAAGAGACTACATAATTAACCCTATTACTGAGCAGGATTACTAATCTAAAGCATACACATGCAGATGAGACTATAAACCATTACAAAATGATGGTTGAACAGAAGAAAAGACCAGTGATAAGCATAGCATCATCATCATCTAATATCACTACAAAAAAATAGCAAAGTCCTGATCCTTTTGAATAAGGAGGGAAAAATTAATTACTTTTGCAGGAATCATGTAGATTCATCTACCTGAGACCTAATTGATTACATTGTCAGGGAGCATGTAGTTTAACTACTTGTAACCCAAAAAAAAAAAAGATTAGGAGCCTTACAGCCCAAAAGATTATTATGGCAGGGAACATGTAGATTCATCTACTTGTAACCCTAAATTGATTAGGAGCCTTACGGCCCAAAAGATTATTATGGCAGGGAACATGTAGATTCATATACTTGTAACCCAAAATTGATTAGGAGCCTTACGGCCCAAAAAGATTACTATGGCAGGGACCATGCAATTCATTGCTTGGAAACCCAATGATTATGGCCCAACGTAGTTTCAACTACGGTAAAGCCCAAAAAAGATTAACAGATTAAACAGAATACTAATCTTCAAAATAATCAAAAGCAACAGCTGGAAAGCATCAAAGAGAAGCCGGACAAAAATGACACAACCAGACAGCTGGAGAGCATCTGAAAAAGCAATCGAATAAAGACAAAAGAAAAAATGGCAACTTTGAAGAAAGGAAAAGAAGACAAAAGAACTTTAGAAAAGTAGCAGACAAGGAACTGTAACCTTTAAGACTTTTCAAAAAGATTTTTGTCTATTACTATTTACTTTATGACTTTTGATTAAAGTTGAATAGTCGAGGTTATCTATAAAAGGAGCCTCTTGTACAAAGGAAGATTCATTCGGAAAATACACAAATCATATCTTACATAAAAACTCTCTCATTCCAATGTTTAGCTAAGCAACACTTAGTCTATAATCGAATATCAATCAAGAACAAGAGTAGATTACTTTGAAAACATATGATTAGAACCATATTAGTAAGAATACAACATCTTTCAAACGATCTTCAGAGGATATCCGTGAGGACTCCCGAGCACCCAGGCCATTATCCCGTGAAGTCAGTGGACGTAGGGAGGCAGAGCCAAGGTGGGTAAAGCTACTCAGGTGATCTGAAAATCTGAATAAAGGTATGTGTTCAAACTATGTATTTCTAATTATAATTTTGATACGTATATTACTCTATTGTTATGATGTTTGAATGTTGATAGAAGATTATAGACTCTTTATTAAAAAATGAAATTAAAATCAAGATTATGCACCCTGCTATTACATGCTTATTATTTGATTAAGTCTTAAAAATGTTTAATTAACCAGACTAGCATCTATATTCCGACCTCTAGGGGTTATTAGATGATGAAAAGATCCGTCCAGATTAAAGGAAAGGTAAAATCATTACCAAAACACAGAATACCAACAGAAAAATATCAACTTGAACTCTTTACAGATGCTAGCGATATAGGATGGGGAGCAGTCCTAATAGCATATGATAAAGAAGATATAGATAAAGAAAAAATGCTAATTTGCGGATATGGAGGTGGAACATGGAAGCCAAATGAAAAGAATTATCATATAAATGAAAAAGAATTATTAGCTGTGAAATTTGGAATAAAAAGATTTCATTACCATTTACTACCAGTAAAATTTATTGTTAGAACGGATAACACGCAGGTAAAAGCCTTCATCACAAACAGAATAGATCCCTTACCAGAATTGAATAAAAGGAGAAAATGGCAGTCATTCTTTTATTGTTATGATTTCATTGTTAAGAATATATCTGGAACTAAAAATGTTCTAGCTGATTTTCTGAGCAGATATAACAATGTCGATTAACAGCGAAGACTTTGAAGAATATATAGCTAAGACTATGAAAGAGATTACCCGAACTAATGAAATGATAATTGCAAAATTACAAGAGAATACCCAAATGATCAACCAGCTAGGAGAAGCCATGAAAGTCTTTTCTAAACTGAAAACCTTACAGACAGAAACCCAACAAAAAACACCTATTACCATACCATCCATACCACAGAAAACCTTTACACCATTCCTATCTAAACTAGCAACTATGCCATCACTGATACCTTCAACATCATCAGCAGTATCAATGGCATACACCCTGAAATACAGACCAGAACTGATTAATGCTTATGAAAAGATTAATAAGTTTTATGATTATAAGACTAACCCTGATATTATACGCAATGCCAAACTGAGTAAATATCCTAGATTTATTTGCAGTGAAAACGCAAACCCGAACATCGTGGAAATATTATTTACTTATGGATTCATTGATAAGATTATCACAGATGAAAAAATGAATAATATAACCAAATTACCAAACATTATAGGAAAATCAACAGAGCTCATGCTGGAATCCTTCAGAAAAGGAACCTATGGAATGCAGCTACTGGATGCCTCTACTGATATAAAAGGTAAACCCATTGTCATTTGCCAAATCTTTAACACTGGAAGAAATACCACGATCTGCGGAGATGAAAAGAACTTGAATATGAAAATACCCTGTACAATGGATAAATTTCAAGATTGGCTTAGCGCCAAAAGAGTATTTGGACTATTGACCAGGAAAACAAGAATAGAAGATATGTTGAGAACAAGAAAAGCATCCGTAATTGGATGTTCTAAAGGTGGAGAAGTGGAAGAAATAGTCACCCTATACTATGACAATGACATAAAGGTAAAAGAGACTACAGAATTAACCCTATTACTGAGCAGGATTACTAATCTAAAGCATACACATGCAGACGAGACTATAAACCATTACAAAATGATGGTTGAACAGAAGAAAAGACCAGTGATAAGCATAGCATCATCATCATCTAATATCACTATAAAAAAATAGCATAGTCCTGATCCTTTTGAATTAGGAGGGAAAAATTGATTACTTTTGCAGGAATCATGTAGATTCATCTACCTGAGACCTAATTGATTACATTGTCAGGGAGCATGTAGTTTAACTACTTGTAACCCAAAAAAAAAAGATTAGGAGCCTTACAGCCCAAAAGATTATTATGGCAGGGAACATGTAGATTCATCTACTTGTAACCCAAAATTGATTAGGAGCCCTACGGCCCAAAAGATTAGTATGGCAGGGAACATGTAGATTCATCTACTTGCAACCCAAAATTGATTAGGAACCTTACGGCCCAAAAAAATACTATGGCAGGGACCATGCAATTCATTACTTGGAAACCCAATGATTATGGCCCAACGTAGATTCAACTACGGTAAAGCCCCAAAAAGATTAACATATTAAACAGACTACTAATCTTCAAAATAATCAAAAGCAACAGATGGAAAGCATCAAAGAGCAGCCGGACAAAAATGACACAACCAGACAGCTGAAGAGCATCTGAAAAAGCAATCGAATAAAGACAAAAGAAAAAACGACAACTTTGAAGAAAGGAAAAGAAGACAAAAGAACTTTAGAAAAGTAGCAGACAAGGAACTGTAACCTTTAAGACTTTTCAAAAAGATTTTTGTCTATTACTATTTAGTTTATGACTTTTGATTAAAGTTGAATAGTCGAGGTTATCAATAAAAGGAGTCTCTTGTACAAAGGAAGATTCATTCGGAAAATACACAACTCTTATCTTACATAAAAACTCTCTCATTCCAATGTTTAGCTAAGCAACACTTAGTCTATAATCGATTATCAATCAAGAACACCATAAGAACAAGAGTAGATTACTTTGAAAACTTATGATTAGAACCATATTAGTAAGAATACAACATCTTTCAGATGATCTTCAGAGGATATCCGGGAGGACTCCCGAGCATCCAGGCCATTATCCCATGACGTCAGTGGACGTAGGGAGGCAGAGCCAAGGTGGGTAGAGCTACACAGGTGATCTGAAAATCTGAATAAAGGTATGTGTTCAAACTATGTGTTTCTAATTATAATTTTGATAAGTATATTACTCTATTGTTATGATGTTTTAATGTTGATAGAAGATTATAGACTCTTTATTAAAAAATGAAATTAAAATCAAGATTATCCACCCTGCTATTACATGCTTATTATTTGATTAACTCTGAAAATGTTTAATTAACCAAACTACCATCTATATTCCGACCTCTAGGGGTTATTAGATGATGAAAAGATCCGCCCAGATTAAAGGAAAGGTAAAATCATTACCAAAACACAGAATACCATCAGAAAAAGATCAACTTGAACTCTTTACAGATGCTAGCGATATAGGATGGGGAGCAGTCCTAATAGCATATGATAAAGAAGATATAGATAAAGAGAAAATGCTAATTTGCGGATATTGAGGTGGAACATGGAAACCAAATGAAAAGAATTATCATATAAATGAAAAAGAATTATTAGTAGTAAAATTTGGAATAAAAGGATTTCATTACCATTTACTACCAGTAAAATTTATTGTTAGAACGGATAACACGCAGGTAAAACCCTTCATCACAAACAGAATAGATCCTTTACCAGAATTGAATAAAAGGAGAAAATGGCAGTCATTCTTTTATTGTTATGATATCATTGTTAAGAATATATCTGGAACTAAAAATATTTTAGCTGATTTTCTGAGCATATATAACAATGTCGATTAACAGCGAAGACTTTGAAGAATATATAGCCAAAACTATGAAAGAGATTACCCGAACCAATGAAATGATAATTACAAAATTACAAGAGAATACCCAAATGATCAACCAGCTAGGAGAAGCCATGAAAGACTTTTCTGAACTGAAAACCTTCAGAAAGAAACCCAACAAAAAACACCGATTACCATACCATCCATACCACAGAAAACCTTTACACAATTCCTATCTAAACTAGCAACTATGCCATCACCGATACCTTCAACATCATCAGCAGTATCAATGGCATACAACCTGAAATACAGACCAGAACTGATTAATGTTTATGAAAAGATTAATAAGTTTTATGATTATAAAACTAACTCTGATATTGTACGCAGAGCCAAACTGAGTAAATATCCCTGATTTATTTGCAGTGAAAACGCAAACTCGAACATCATGGAAAGATTATTTACTTATGGATTCATTGATAAGATTATCACAGATGAAAAAATGAATAATAAAACCAAATTGCCAAATATTATAGGAAAATCAACAGAGCTCATGATGGAATCCTTCGAAAAAGGAATCTATGGAACACAGATAATGGATGCCTCTACTGATTTAAAAGGTAAACCCATTGTCATTTGCCAAATCTTTAAAATTGGAAGGAATAGCACGATCAGCTCAGATGACAAGAACTTGAATATGAAAATACCCTGTACAATGGATAAATTTCAAGATTGGCTTAGCGCCAAAAGAGTACTTGGACTACTGACCCTGAAAATAAGAATAGAAGATATGTTGAGAACAAGAAAAGCATCCGTAATTGGATGTTCTAAAGGTGGAGAAGTGGAAGAAATAGTCACCCTATACTATGACAATGACATAGAGGTAAAAGAGACTACAGAATTAACCCTATTACTGATCAGGATTACTAATCTAAAGCATACACATGCAGACGAGACTATAAACCATTACAAAATGATGGTTGAACAGAAGAAAAGACCAGTGATAAGCATAGCATCATCAACATCTAATAGCACTATAAAAAAAGAGCAAAGTCCTAATCCTTTTGAATAAGGAGGGAAAAATTGATTACTTTTGCAGGAATCATGTAGATTCATCTACCTGAGACCTAATTGATTACATTGTCAGGGAGCATGTAGTTTTAACTACTTGTAACCCAAAAAAAAAAGATTAGGAGCCTTACGGCCCAAAAGATTATTATGGCAGGGAACATGTAGATTCATCCACTTGTAACCCAAAATTGATTAGGAGCCTTACAGCCCAAAAGATTATTATGGCAGGGAACATGTATATTCATCTACTTGTAACCCAAAATTGATTAGGAGCCTTACGGCCCAAAAAGATTACTATGGCAGGGACCATGCAATTCATTGCTTGGAAACCCAATGATTATGGCCCAACGTAGGTTCAACTACGGTAAAGCCCAAAAAGATTATCAGATTAAACAGACTACTAATCTTCAAAAGAATCAAAAGCAACAGCTGGAAAGCATCAAAGAGCAGCCGTACAAAAATGACACAACCAGACAACTGGAGAGCATCTGAAAAAGCAATCGAATAAAGACAAAAGAAAAAATGGCAACTTTGAAGAAAGGAAAACAAGACAAAAGAACTTTAGAAAAGTAGCAGACAAGGAACTGTAACCTTTAACACTTTTCAAAAAGATTTTTGTCTATTACTATTTACTTTATGACTTTTGATTAAAGTTGAATAGTCGAGGTTATCTATAAAAGGAGCCTCTTGTACAAAGGAAGATTCATTCGGAAAATACACAAATCTTATCTTACATAAAAACTCTCTCATTCCAATGTTTAGCTAAGCAACACTTAGTCTATAATCGAATATCAATCAAGAACACCATAAGAACAAGAGTAGATTACTTTGAAAACTTATGATTAGAACCATATTAGTAAGAATACAACATTTTTCAGACGATCTTCAGAGGATATCCGTGAGGACTCCCGAGCACCCAGGCCATTATCCCGTGAAGTCAGTGGACGTAGGGAGGCAGAGCCAAGGTGGGTTGAGCTACTCAGGTGATCTGAAAATCTGAATAAAGGTATGTGTTCAAACTATGTGTTTCTAATTATAATTTTGATAAGTATATTACTCTATTGTTATGATGTTTGAATGTTGATAGAAGATTATAGACTCTTTATTAAAAAATAAAATTAAAATCAAGATTATCCACCCTGCTATTACATGCTTATTATTTGATTAACTCTGAAAAATGTTTAATTAACCAGACTACCATCTATATTCCGACCTCTAGGGGTTATTAGATGATGAAAAGATCCGCCCCAGAAAATGGTATCAAAGCCTGTAATAGGAACAAGTTATAAACAATGTTAAAACATCCATCGTTTAAAGAGGTTAATTATTTAAATAAATGATTATGGAAACATAGACAATTAAAGAAATTATTAGTAGAAACTAGAGACATGCATAGGATAATAATTGACTATCAAAACAAATGGATAGGAGAAAAGAGAGACTCTAAAATAAATGTACCAGAAAATGGATATAAAGGTGTAGAACTAGAAGAAATATTAACAGCTATGGATGAAAATGATCAATCATATGAAAGATTAGTAGAATTGAATACAGAAATAGTGGAACAAGAAGATATGATATATAATTTAAAAGCAGAATTAAGAATGGAAATAGAACATTATGGATGAAAATAGATTAATACAACAACAAGAAAAAATGTTACAGTTAGCTAGAATAGCTGAAAAACCACTTACATATAACAGGGATATAAACCAACATATTATAAGTTGTAGAATAGGAATAGAACTAATAAATGAAAGAGAAAAACAACTCCAAGAAAATAATATCAAAATAAGTGAACAAAAAGAAAAGATAATACTTTTAAGAAATATGTTAGCACTAAGAAAAGAAAAACTAAAGCAAAAAGAAGAAGAAAACGACAAAATAAGATAACAGAGACTAGGAGAATTAATCAATAACGAAGATGTTTCGACGAACTTAAGTTCTTCGATTTGTTTAGCCCCGAATTCTTACGAAACTTACTTAACACTTTTTTAAAAACTTCCTTAACCTTGTAGGGGTATCTTAACCTCTCCGAGTCACGTTCATCTTAACTCATTTATAATTTCAAATATGATCTCGATTCTTAGCGTCAACTTACTCATGACGCAACTTTGCGTGCAAAATTACGGAATGTAGCATCCTCCCCAGGAACATTCATCCCCTAATGTAGGAGTATACATGAGGGAACTAACTCTTATCGACTTTTCTGAGAATTTCGACAGAGTCTCCTCTATAATACTAACTATACGAAACCTGCACGCAACCCATAAAATACAATATATATATATATATATATATGTGTGTGCCTCACAGGGCCACAATCAATGAACAAGAATTTTTGGCTCAACATAGTCATCAACTTTAATAAAATCATCAAGAAGTTATAACTTACCTCATATACATACATCTCTATCTTTGATTTATGCTGTAACTTTTTCAACTCGAATATCCTTTAATCATAAAACACTTCTGTAATATAGATACATGAAAGACAAGATGCATAAACTCCGATTCCGGAGGCAACTCTAACTCGTAGCCCACTTAGCCTATTTCTCAAACAATTCTGTACATCCCAATGTACCTTTGGGATAAACTTTCCTTTCTTACTAAATCTCATTACACCTTTCATTAGCGACATTCTCGGGAAGACCCAATCATTTACACAAACTCTAGATCTTGGTGTCGCACATCCATAAGTGAATTCTAGCTACTTTGGGTTGACTGTTTCTATAACCTGGTGGACCGAAATTGGTCTAGATAACTCTAATCTTCTAGCGTCGAATCAACTGATAGGAGATATGCACTCCCGGCTATACAAGACCTTATAAGGAGCTATTTTGATACTAGAATGATAATTGTCTTCATACGCATACTCAATAAGGGGTAATTTATCATCCCAACCTCCTTTAAAGTCTAGCATACATGCCCGTGTCATACCTTTGAGCGTCTGAATCGTGCGCTCGGCTTGGTCATATGTCTGGGTGAAAAATTGTACTATGGTTCACCTGTGCCCCCAAATCCTTTTGGAAGGATCTAAGAAAGTTTCTATAGACTGAGCTCCTCTATATGACGTAATAGACATTAGAATGTCATGAAGTCGCACTATATCCCAATATATATGTTATCCCTGATATCATGGTATATCTTCATCGAACCAGGATGAATAGAATCGCGAGAATAATATGTCTCTGTCATAATCTTGCCCCGTAGACCAGCTATATTTAAGGCACACAATCGACCTCTATATTGAAGAACTCTGTCTCCCTTAAAATCAAACATTGGTTTCTTTAGCCATGAAACTTTCTCTTTCGCTATCTCTAACTTAGGATCCTAATATTGTCGTTTCTTTACCTCTATCACAAGGGACGATGCTATTACATTCTACACCACAACTCTACTATCATTGGATTTCATAAGTTGAACTCCTAACTTGCTACCTAATGGAGCTCGTTGGCTAACTTTATCTCTGTTTAGCCTTTAGGTAGTCCAAGTTACCCATAAATCATATCTTATGATGCCTTGAAGGTTGTCACCTCATTTTGCTGAACTCCCTCTTTAAACTATATAAGGACGGAATATGCATACTACTACTCTTCCACTTGTACCAGTAAGGGTAATACCATTGGGTTCTGAATGGTAACTCTATTGTTACCTTAGTTCAATGCTCATTTACCACTTTCATAGGATACTCTTTCATTATAGTCTAGATTTTGAGTCGTTTCCCTCTTGAAGAGGGTCATACTCAACTATATCATCTTGGCTTATCTTTACTTACTTCTTAATCCCAAGGATTGTTATACTCTTTAAGAGGACTTGTGTATCTCTGTACTATTGTGACTCTTCCTAGAGGAAGCTTTTACTATTAATAGGGGAAATTCATCCCAATGATTGTTACTCTCTTTAAGAGGACACGTGTATCTCTATACTATCGTGACTCATCCTAGAGGACGCTTTTACTATTAATAGGGGAAATTCATCCCAAATTCAACTACTTCTGCTTGAAGATATACTGGAAGTTCTTATGATTATAAAAATGTCACACCGTATCTCAAATGCATGTTCAACTGTTGCCGACCCTATGTTATGCATCCGTAATTCTCCTTGGTTTTACCAGCCTCTCGTAAGCGTACATGATCTCATTTCCTTATTCATTATGAATATGCGCATTACGAATGCATTAAATTTTCTAAGTATCCAATAGTTTGGAGTTCCTTATATACACAGTCTTAGGTATTATTATGGGTTCTGATTTGGTTATTTATTCAACTAGCATAGCTAACAATAAGCTATTGACGTACTTCCTTATTGGATACATTCCCATATTCTGAAGGGACTGACATTATTAGTTAATTTTTTCTTGTAACCCACACTCCACTATACTCGGAGTAAATTCTTCTCCCTCATATCTTAGATAACATCTTTTATCTAATATGTTTTCAGATTAAAACTTCTTATTCATATTAAGCTGCCAGCTCATTATTATATATCCTTATAGGATTTTAGGCGCTCTTAAACTGCCAACAATTATTCTTAATCACATGCATTTCCATCCTTACTCTAATAATATCATTTCTGTACACAACCTTTAAATGTTTGCATTAATCCTAGGCGTCATGCCCTTTTTAACTTCTGAAATGGTGTACACTTTATCTTATTGGTTATTACTCATGTCTAAAATACGTTCTGAGAGTTACGATCATTTACTTGACAAATTAAAATTCCAGGTACAAGGACCATTCTGTAATGTATAATTAATGTATCGTCTAATGGCTCATCTGACCTCTTGACTAGCATCTCTCTAGGCTCTACATAAATCATCTTTCGATTGTTAACTCGACTAATCTTTCATTCAGTAGTTATGAATAACCACTCTTGGGCCCATTTATACTTCTGTCTTTGTCTATACTTCACGATAGCTTTTCCGAGCCTTATATATTTGGATCCTCTTAATGTTACTTAACTCCTCTAGCAAGGAGGTTGCTACTGTTATTCTCTTAGCATTTATACTTACATATCGTTCTATAGTCGTAACATATCCATAGAATCTGAATATCGCAATCTTATTCATCTTAAAACACTTCGATGTAATCCTTCTTACTTACTCAATCACCAACCCAACATGTGATTCCATTTCGATACTTTATCATACTATCTCTCCTTTTGGGAGGATGGCCACACCTTGCGCTCAATGATTTCATTCCTGAGAAGTCAAATTATTACCTCTCCACCTTCCACAACTCTACAAACTTTAATAACTTACAACTTGCCTTAGAACAATCCCCTCTTACTAGGGGCTACTGAATCGTTTACATGGATATAATACCACGTATTCATAACTGACATGCTCGATCTTGATAAATTTCAGTATCTACTTAAAACACCAACCTTATGGGGTTTCTTTCTTACTAACCTTCAAAGGCCGCTCTTCTGCAGTTCATTCTCTTATTGCTTAATCTCTTACCCTGTGATTTTCACAACAGCCGCTTTTACAAAAATCCTTTGAGTTTCTAACTCATATTCAATTTAGTTTAGGGTACATCCTGATTCAATGAGCTAAATCATCCAATTAAGACCATTTATTGAAATCATATATTCAATTGTTGAAGTGGGGACTTAGTCTATACCATATTCCTCTTACAAACTCAACATTTACTTCCTCTTCCTTCTTGTTCTGCTTGGATATGATCTTATCGCATTACCATACTTTATCTTATGACTTCCAATCTTTTCTCATATCTACTCAGGCGTCCTGCTTATCTTCCTGACAATATTTTGCCAATGTCGTTGCTTCTTATCTTATTCTGGACATTCTTAGCAAGACATTCTCTCGCTTATGAGTCCTTCCTCTTCAACCAGACTTATTCTCTTGGAATTTAATATTTCTTCTTTACTTCAGATAGGAGCCTGTCCGCAAGATCTACATACACTCATCAAGTGAGGAAATGAGCTCTAAGACAAAAAGTACTCCCGACAAGAGACAAAAATTAGCATTTGTGTGGTGTTTCAATAAGAGACATTAGCTCATTATGAATACTTCTTTGTACAACTCGTATGAGTACCATTTTAGGTACAAAATCATGCCATAGAAAGAAAGGATAGCCATTACATACCTATCACTAGCTCGATAGCTCAACTTGTACCCGCTCTCCGATCTATAACAACAAGAAGAATGACACTATCGTCAAACAGACGAACGATTCTCTTATAGTATATCAAAGTTAATTTATTTCACTATCCTTAAGCCCTCAATAAGCATAAACAACCACTACACGACAACCAACAACTCAAATAACAATACATGAGCGACAAGCTCGGTTTACAACATCATGCCACACTTCTCCCTCCTTCTAAGACATGGAACTGTATCAACAATTCATATATAAGTTTTCTCCCCTGTAAATTAGTAAGGACATAGCTTAAAAATCAGCTTCATACGTAGCCCAACATGGAACAACAACACAACCATGATTCCTCTTCCAAAACTTACACATTCTAGTCTTTTTAACTTGGCTACAACTCATAGAAGCCTAACCAAGGGAAGGAGAAGCGAAATCTTACCTCAAAACACCAAGAACAACGAAACCCTAGGCTTACTTCACCTTGATGTCATCTACAACACAAGCACAAGCACAATAATAAGGAAAGAGGTATAACAAGCACCACAAAATTCCCAGCATTTGATTTGGGTGTTTTACCTTTGGTTTACACCATTGAATCATGGACAATACTTTGAGAGTGTTTTGGGAGAGTATAGGGTCTAGTTGGGTCAAAAAATGAACCAAATGAGCCTTGCACTGATCTTTAAAGGTTGGAGAATCATCCACCCACTAAGTGGGTCCCAAAGGGAGCTACTTGTAGCATTTTCTTAAAACCTACATAATTTTTTGTGCACAGCTCCGATTAATGAACGATTTGTTGTATTGGAAATTAGACTCGTTGAACTTGAATGTAGATAGGTTATACACCCATAAATCCTTACGCACTAGAAGATACACCCCAGAAAGTTGGGCCAAAATCCTGTCCAAAATTCTGCCTACCTTTTTCTGAGTTTCGACGAACTTAATTTCTTCGATTCGTTTAGCCTCAAATTCCTACGAGACTTACTTAACAATTGTTTTAAAACCTTCCTTAACCTTGTAGAGGTATCTTAACCACTCAGAGTCACGTTCACCATAACTCATTTATAATTTCAAAGATGATCTCATTTTTGAGCTTACGTCAACTAACTCATGACGCAACTTAACGTGCGAAATTACGGGATGTAACAGAAGCCATTGTTTCCATAGACAAAGAATGAGATTTTGAGATAAGAGTTCTTTTGAGAAGTAAATTAAAAGAGAGAAAGCAAGAAAATAACTTTAATTAAAAAAAGTCAGAAATAAGCTTTGGTCAGAGTGATATACACTCACTATGCCAGGTTGCCGAAAAATGGTATACTAATATCAGTTCAATGTTGTTCAGGGGGTTACAGGACCCCTGCAAAGTTTTAAGTGTCTTTTTGAAAATTAGGTATTTTTCAGGGGTACTTTATGTAATGTTTCAAATTAAGTGATGTTTTATGTGAATGAGTGTTCGCTCGCTACAAGTTATGATATCGGGGTGCCGGTCACGTTACTCTGTTTTGGGGCATGACAAAAATCCCCGAAAACAAATATAATCAGATCCCCCCCCCCCCAAATTCATTGATTTTTTAGCTTGTTCATTGAAAATGTTTTGTTGTACATATTTTGTATGGATAATCCCGCAGATGAAACACATTTTGGTTGAATTTTTGGCGATTCATTTCTCACCTAAATTTGACGATTCTTGGCCTTACGGTCATCTACTCACTTAGTAGATTATGCACGTGTGGAGAGACAAAGCCTCCAACATGCGGAACCCTAATGTTTAATTCATTAAATATGGGTGAACGCACCTCCCCACCAAAGACAAATTTCCAACAAACGATTTATATCTTCATTTAGGTTAGGTGAAAGATTCTGATGGAAATACTCCTCTAACAAAAAAAAAAACACACGCAAAACGTTAGATCGTATGGGGGAGGGTATTCACCTAAAATTTTGATGGGAATGGACGCAATATTGGGTTTTAAATGCAATCGGTTGTGAAATATGGTATATGAAGTTCTACTCGTAAAAGTTTTACCTCCAATATACTGTACTAATTTTTTTTCATATTTTAACAAAAGATATTCTAATTCAAATTTTATATCCAAGTGTCTCTTTGTCCATTGTTTTTTCCAGAAGCTGAAGGGGCTCATCTCCATGCTAAGAGAAAGTCTACAGCCCAATAATTTTATTCATGGTCAAGCTTTTCCAATCATTAAAACTGATAATTTATAATATCTTTCTAACCCCTTAATTAGTTTGGTCCATCCCAATCATTGGATTATATGTTGCAGAATGATTCTGACTTAGAATAATCTAATTGTAACATCATTTTGTACCAATAATGTCTCTCTCTTAGTAAATACTCTTTTATTGTAGTTTGGAACAAAAATCAACATGTTCATCAGATTCTCTAATATTGTTTGTGAACTTAGACTCTTGGAAAGGAATTTTCCACCAAAGATCTTGTTAGGAAAATCTTGAGGACTCTTCCTCTCTCATGGATATCAAAAGTTATAGTCGTTGAAGAAGCCAATGAGTTAAGCACAACACGAATAGAGGATTTATTTGTCAACCTAAACTCACATGCACTCAAGGAAGTTGATCAAATCAAGGGGCCCCCTCAAGGCTTAAAAGCCATAAAAGCTAAGTCATACGTAGTGAAGAGAAGCGAAGGATGCATGTGGATAAGAGAAAAAGGCATGTAAAAAAAAGACTCTAAAGAAGGAAGTTTCAATGACATGGATAGGGGCAAATAATGCTTCGTGTGTGGAGAATCTGACCACATGGTCAAATAAAACACACCATGGGGAGCAGGATGAAAATAAAATATGATAGATGCATGGAGCTCATACTCTAGGGAAGACTCAGAAGATGAAGTTGATCATCTTTCCAACATTACCACTGAAGATTCAGGCTCAGACACAGGGGATGACACCAAGGTAAGTGTTTTTGATTTTAAAAGGGTTGATCGTCTCTCTAAGAAAATGTTAATGACCTCGATAGTCTCCTTAATTGATGAATATCGAGACTTGAGTTCAAAAAGAGTTGAGTTACTTAGTACCGTTGCTCGCATAAAAGATGAGTCATTAGATGTCAAAACTAGTGAAAATAAATGTAAAAAGGAAAACTGCTCTTTTAAGGAACAACTAGCGAAACCCGGTTCATCCACCTTAGTTCATAAACCCAAACTGAAAAATATGAAAAGAGAAACTGCAGTAAAGGTATATGATAGTCTACATAGTGAAACTGATCAAAGCAATTATGTGCCAATAAAAAGAGAGTACAAGGTAAAGAAGCTAAAAGTTGCAAACAGACTCTTCAAATCTGTCAAAAAGGGAGTTTCTTGTATCCTACCTGAATGAATCAGGAAAGAATTAAGACACCTTGTTGTAATAGAAAGAAGACTCAAGTTGAGTTGTGTTCCTGAAACTAACCTCTTATTGTTTGACGGTTTGGTTTCTCCATCGACAAGGTGATATACGTATTATGTTCACTCTTAGGTTAAAGAAGAGAGAGGCCTGTACTTAAATTGAAAGAAAGGAAATGAATATTGACAAGAGGAACATGGGTTGAAACTCTTGTTGAGAACTGGTTTATTAATCTGATCTCCGCAGACTGAAGAATACATGGACGTTACCTAGAAGGAGTTTTATGATCTTAAAAAATCTCGAACTTAAAAAGGAAAATCGATTTGACAGTAATAGATTGAAAACTAGAGATGATTAAGATTGCATTAGTATCTCCTAGTGTGGCTAGAATATTGTGTCAAAGTAGTTAATGTATTATTTGAGTAGTTAATGTATTATTTGATTAATATTCTGCTCTGTCTTGTGCATTCATTTGTATGTCTTGTACCATGATAGATCGTGATATCACAACATCTAGCGGATATTTATTCTTCTTTTAATTTTTTTATTACTTGACACGATATACACATGCAACACACACGCTAAAACTAGTAAGTTATAAACATCTTGTTAATTCTCACTCTATTCTAATTATGTGGCACAATTCGAATTTCGAGAGTCAATTTTTTTAATTTTGATCGTGAATTTGAACGTAAAATCTTTAAATTTCTTAAAATAAAATTCATATATTTGAAAACTACATAAAATGTAATATAATTACTATAATTAACAACTCAAAATATTTAAAAAACTATAATTTAAAAAAACTTTTTGACTCTCACTATCCAAAATGTGTCACCTGAATGGCGACGGACAAGTCAGCTAGTAAACTTACAGATAAAAAACAATCAGCAATACAGGAAAATATCGTTCATTGTTGCCTCAATGGGAAAAACTAACTACGGAATCAAATATCGAAACCCACCCCTCTAACTGCTATAATGCAATCCATTACTTTGAGGTGCCCAAATAGTGGTACGAGCCTATAGAACAGATCATGTTCAAGTAAGGACGTGGCTTGTGCATCCACTGCTCAATTTTAAAAAGAATCTTCCATTGCATTGTTTCACCGATGTGGGATAAAAATACACTAAAACATTTCGAGAAAATTTAGTACGCACCTTTGTTTCTTCATTTCTGCAAATCAAAGATTTTGAAGTGGTGCATTAATGAAACCTGAATCCTGTAATAATGATTTTTATGGATTTTTCAAGATTGGAAGATTTGAGATATGCTCATTTAGGGATGGAAAAGGGAGGAAAGTTAGTTAGTATTAGATGGGTTGTATGAATTACAGCCCAACTGTTTGATAAAATGCCTGAAAGAACAATGTGCTCTCTTGAGTATAGATTGATATATGTTGCCAGTTTTTATGTATGTTGAAATTTCATTCATTAAGTTGTAACACTTTCTTTTGTTTTTACCTCCATTCTTGTTCAGAATTAATCAAATTTTCAAAAGCGTATTTGTTCCCGATGAATTTTGCTAGCGGAAAATAAATAACTGCAATAATAAAATAAATGTGAGAAAAAAATTATTTTATTGATTATTTGTGAATACAACTTTGGATGTATTCCTTGATTCTAATATCCGTGTTGTTCGCCTTGATTCGAGGGCCAATGTAGCGTCTTCCTCGAACAAAGGATGATTTTTTGTTGATGTGTTGAATCTTTGAAGAACTTTTGGCAGCACTTTGGATTGTTCTTGAGGGAAAACGTCTCTCGAACTCTCCTCTTATTGAAGACATTTGGAGAAGACTTATGTAGATGTCGTTGCTCTCCTTTTCTTCTAGTCCAGATGATATGCAACTTTCAAGATGTCTTTAAAAGGGAATATGTGACCCCTATATGTAGGTGTGAGCTAGAGTTTGGGGATATTTTGGTCTCCAAGTAATACTAGCGGACCTTGGGCTAAAAAGACGTGGGTTGGGTTCATCTTGTAGAAGCCCAATTTAATGGACTAACCAAATGTAATTTGGATTTCATTCAAGTCATCTAATTTTGACTTAAATAATTAATTCGGCATTATTAACCATAATTTGACTTGGTCAACATGAACTTAGAACTTAATCCAAACTTTGTATGGATTACTTCAATTAAAATTTCGATGACTATAGATGCCCCCTACTTCAAGACTTGTCGAGGTGTAGGCTTGATGAATTGTAGATGAGATTTGAAGTACTCGTGAAGACCATTTTTTTTGTCTTCGTAGACAACTTCCTCGAGACTTGTTTTCGACAACTTTTCTTGAGATGTATCAAAGTTAATGTTACTTCAATTTGTGAACAACTAAAAAGATACGCAGCTCTCTTCCTTCAATTTTGGGATGAGTTTATTGCATCAATTTTTTTGATAAATATTCAAATATCAAAGTTGTATTATAACTCCATGATAAATACCCGTGATATACACGGTATATATGCCCGTATATCACGGGTTGAATAGGCAAAGATGGGTTGTTAAACCCGTCATATACACGGTGTATATCACAGTTTGGTGGTCTATTTTAGGTAATGTTTTGTTGTAGTTAAATTAGAATTGTACACTTACCATAATTGTATAATTATTGTACAAGTAGAATACGGTTTTGGGAGTAGAATAGGAATAGGATTTTTCTATTATGAAAATTATAAATTGTATATATACTCTTTCATTAATAAAAATAATCAAGGAATTATTTCTTTCATGGTATTAGAAGTCTAGGTCAAATATTTTCTCTCCCAAACCTCTCTTCTCGTTCCTCGATTTCTGAGTTCTTCCTCTCGGTTTCCGAGCACATTGTTCCCATATCTCTTCCCAAAATTTCTTCCAATCCCTACGTCACGTCTTGCGTTGTTATTACGGCTAAGAACACGTTTCACCCTGCCCTTACTGTTTCTAACATCAAGAACCATATCCCTATCATTCTTGAAATAGAAAATGTCCAATACGCGACGTGGGCCGAACTGTTCTAAGTTCATGCACGCTCGCATCAAGTCCTCTGTCACATAATTCCCTCGACTCTTGCTGATACGGAGGTGCCTAACCCCGAGGATGATCCCAAATTATGGACAACCTTTGATGCTACCATTTTTCAGTGGATTTACTCCACTATCTCTACCGACCTATTGCAAACGATTATCGAACCAGACGCTACGACGATAGATACTTGGAATAGAGTACGTGATATATTCCAAGATAATCATAATTCTCATGCTATAACACTTGAGCAGGAATTCTCCCATGTCAATATAAAAGACTTCATGAACATTTCAGCTTACTGCAAGAGGTTGAAAAAATTGGCGGACAAACTCCGCAATGTTGGTGTGCCCATTACCAATGATCGTCTTGTCCTTCAAATGGTAGCAGGCCTCTCTGAGACCTATAGTGGCGTGGGAACGCTTCTTCATCAGAACAATCCTCTTCTGCAATTCTATCAGGCCCGTTCGATGCTCACGCTCGAAGAAGCAGGCTTGGCTAAGAAGGCGGCCACTGGGCCCCTACTATCGTAATGATGACTGCATCAAAATATTCTCCCTCTGTCTCCAACAATTTCAGCCAAAACCGCAATAACGATGGCGGCAAAAAGGGTCAGAATCGCAAAAATAATTATATAAACCGTGGTGGAAACTGAGGTGGCAATAACGGAGGTGGCAATGGGCCTCGGGGCAGTGGGCCACAAGCCAACTGGCCACAGCCCCGGGGCCCATGGCCGTGGAATTGGGCAAGTGGCCCTGGGCCCAGCATCCCCTGTTACTCGTCGATGAATTACTACCCGAGAAACTGGGCCCAAATTCCCAACAACAACAGGCCTAGTTTTTCGGGTCAGTAGTGGTACTCGAGAGGCAGTTCTGGGCCGGGAAAGCAAGCGGTTGTGCTTGGGCCTCAGCCTCCGCAGGCCCACCATGCAGCGAGCCCCATCCCTACTGACATTAAAGCCGCAAGGCACACACTTGGGTTAAATCCCCCGGACGCAAATTGGTATATGGACACCGGAGCCACTACTCATATGACGTCCGACCAAGGTACTCTCTCGTCTTATTCCAATTTGAGCAACAATCGTGATATAATTGTTGGTAATGGCAATTTCATTTCAATTCGTGGTAACGGTCATAAAACTTTATCTCCCCCCATCCGCCTCTTGTCTTGAAAAATGCCCTGCATGCCCCTAACTTAATTAAAACTTTGGTGTCTATCCGTAAATTCACCACTGATAATTGGGTTTTTGTTGATTTTGATCCTTTTGGCTTTTCTATGAAGGATTTCAAGACGGGGATTCCTCTCATGAGATGTGATAGTAGGGGAGATCTTTATCCTATCACGCCTGCCTCCGGTTTCTCGAGTCAAGCCTTGCCATCTACTTTTGCAGCTCTAGCTCCTTCCTTATGGCATGCACATTTGGGTCACCCTGGGTCATCTATTATGTCTTCCTTACATAAAAACTATTTTATTTCTTGTAAGGGTACGCGTAGTACTCCAATTTGTCAATCATGTCCTCTAGGAAAACATGTTAGATTACCATTTGTAGCCTCTACTTCTTGTACTTTAATGTCATTTGATATTATTCATAGCGATTGATAGACATCTCCCATTTTATGTTCTGTGGGCCATCGTTATTATGTTATGTTTTTGGATGATTATTCTAATTTTTATGGATATTTCAGTTAACGAAAAAATCACAAGTTATTTCCTCTTTTATTAAAATTTCGAGCATTCATCAGTATCAAATTCGATCGGGAAATAAAAAATATTTAATGTGATAATGGCAAAGAATATGATAATTGGTTGTTTCGGGAATTTTGTGAAAATAATGGTATAATTTTCGTTTCTCTTGTCCTCATATGTCCTCTCAAAATGGGAACGCCGAACGAAAAATTCGTACCATTAATAATATTGTCGAAACCTTATTAGTTCATACTTCCGTACCCCCTTCCCTTTGGCATCATGCTCTACAAATGGCTACGTATCTTCTTAACATACTTCCTACCAAAGGGTTGGCATATTCATCTCCTCTTCAATATCTATATAATAAGACTCCTTCGTATTCCCATCTTAGGATCTTTGGGTGCTTATGTTATCCGCTATTTCCGTCAACTACAATTAACAAATTTCAAGCCCGTTCTGCCCTTGTGTGTTTTTGGGTTATCCATCCAATCATTGTGGTTACAAATATTTTGATTTATCGTCTAATAAAATCATAATTAGTCGCCATGTTATTTTTGATAATCCCAATTTCCGTTTGCTAAAGTCAGTAGTCCCGGGTCTAGTTCGTATAATTTTTTAGATGACGATATCTCCCCCTATATTATGCATCATGTGTTGGACCAATCCCGTGCCTCTGTCCCGCTAGCAGGCCCACTGCCTGATGGCCCACTACCTTCCCAACCCGCTCCCAGGTCTGTCTCGACCTCTTCAAGTCTGTCCAGTCCAGCTTCCAAGCCCAATCCCTGCCAACTCCCGCCACAGTTCCTGTTTCCTGTATTAGGCCACTAGGCCCAGTGCCTGCTGGCCAGTCCCGAGCCCTTCCATTTTTTTCCCAAAATCCACTCAATTCTTCCCCGAGTCACAGACCGGTCACTCGTAGTCAACGGGGTATTTTTAAACCAAAGAGATATTTTAATCTAAATTTAATATTCTTAAATCCCCCTACCCCGTAACCCAGTGTCTGCGTTAAATGACCCGAATTGGAAATTGGCCATGAACGACGAATATGATGCTCTTATTGCAAATAAGACATGGGAGTTGGTACCCCGTCCTTCTGGTGTTAATATTATTCGGTCTATGTGGATTTTTACACCTAAGGATAATTTTGATGGTTCTTTTGCGAGGCATAAGACTTGTCTTGTAGGTGATGGTAAGACTCAGCAGGTTGGCGTGGATTGTGGTGAGACGTTTAGTCCGGTGGTCAAACCGGCTACCATTCACAATGTTCTCAGTCTGGCTCTTTCGAAAGCTTGGCCCATTCATCAGTTAGATGTGAATAATACTTTCTTACATGGTTATCTTAAGGAGACTGTTTACATACATCAGCCCTTGGGTTTTCGTGACCCCAAGTATCCTCATCATGTCTGTTTATTGAAGAAGTCATTATATAGACTTAAGCAGTCCCCACGGTCTTGCTATAAGAGGTTTGCAGACTATGTTTCATCTATTGGGTTTTCACACATCAGGTTTGATAATTCATTGTTCATATATCTTCGTGGTACTTTTTTGACATATATTCTCTTGTATGTGGATCATATTATTTTTACAGCTTCTTCTGATGATTTACGCAAGTCTTTCATGATACTACTCGGTTCTGAGTTTGATATGACGGACTTGGGGCCCTTGAGTTATTTTTTAGGGATAACTGTCACTCGTCATACATGTGGGTTGTTCTTATCGCAAAGGAAGTATGCTGTTGAGATCATTAAGCATGCTGGTATAGCCTCGTGCAAGTCTACTTCTACTCCAGTTGATACTAAACCCAAGCTGGGTGCTATGGCTGGCTCACCTTACGAGGATCCCACCCACTATCGCGGTCTTGCAGGGGCACTTCAGTATCTCAACTTCACGAAACCAGATATCATGTATGCTGTGCAGCAGGTGTGTATGCATAATCATCGGATTGAGCACATGAATTTTCTCAAATGCATTATCCGGTACTTACAGGGCACACTTGATTATGGGTTACATCTATAATTGTCGTCGGTCTCGACACTTATCTCTTATACAGATGCTGATTGGGGTGGCTGTTCGGACACCAGACGCTCTACCTCTGGTTATTGTATGTTTCTCCATGATAACTTGGTCTCATGGTCAGCAAAAGATCAAGCTACCTTGTCACGACCCAAACCGGAGGGCCATAACGGGAACCCGGACCTTACCTGCCGAGTACCACTAACCATACAGTCAACACCTATTCATAATTAAACACGGGCCACAAGGGACGTCACCCGGTACCCTGCCGGCACAAATAAATCATAGACTAGAAGGAAGGCATGTAATATCTTACAAATGGCAGGACTCAACCCATACATATATACAAACTAAGGCCGACAAGGCCATATTTGACTGTTATACACATGACACCGTCTACAAGCCTCTAAAAGAGTACGCTACATTATAAGGTCGGAACAGGGCCCCACCATACCCATATATACATGCAAAAATATACAATACCAAGATCAGACCGACACCCCGAAACAAGGGGAGTGCTCCAAAATCCGTTGAGTCAGCAACCTACTAACATGGATCGTCGCCCTGTCTACGTGAACCTGCAGGCATGAAGTGCAGCGTCCCCCGACAAAGGGATATCAGTACGACTGATGTACCGAGTATGTTAGGCATGAAAAATATCATAAGAGGGATATAACAATAAACTGAAACAGAAACAGCCGACAAAATTTGCCAACACCAATAGCCGACAGAAACAATCGACCTGTTATGAACGCTTATGAGGGCCATAATATGCATAAATGTCATACACAATGCAAATGCAGTATACACACACAAACACACACACACACACACATATATATATATATAAATATATTGGCCTCATCGGGCATCTTCCTTCCTATAACAGCCTCTGTTGGCACAATCATTATCATATTGGCCTTATTGAGCATCTTCCTTTTTGTGATATTTGTATCAGCTGTTGGTGGTGTGCGTATATAACGTCATTCCCTTTTCCCATCCCCTAAATATATATAATGCGTACCATATAATAATGTATATAACACATGTGGGTCCAGGGTAATACATGAATGTAATGCAAATGCATGAACGACAATAAAACATTCTGAACTTACCGGACGATATAATATCCTTGTACCTTCGGCTAACATTGGGTACATTAAAATCTATCACATATACCTCAATAAGAATTTAGGAACATATTTATACATACTTTTTAACATAGGAATCACTAACAGGAACATCCTTAACTACCAAGTGTAGAATAATTTATGGAACAATATTACAATTACATTTCGTACATAGAACATGACAAGAGAAGGAAATAATTTGCCTTATCATACCTTTCGTCGTCTAACCAACACAATCCACAACGTACTCAAGATGTAGAATATTTCAATCTTGGATGACAAGGATTAAGCTCCTTACACCTTACTTTACTACGAAGAAACCTATGATTTACACTCACGCGAAGGAACCCAACGTCATAATCGTGAAATCGACGGAGGGAGACAACTATACTTGATTTCGGAGAGAGGAGAGATTATTTACTGCACTTTGTTAATTTATAAATAACGAAGGAGAGAGGGTCTCCAAGCATGGTTGCTGCATATTATAAAAAAAGGTTGAGTTGTTGCATATGTATATATATATATTGGTTTTAGATGATTTTCCTTTAAGATGAATGAAGAGAAGGGACGTGCAACCTATTTCGTAAGATAGAAAAAAAATCCCAATTCGAAAGAGATCTATAATGGGGAATGTGGAATTCACCCTAAGCTCGTATATAAATGAAACATATCTACCCTTAAACATGCCACCACACACCATTAATTGTGTTAGTCATCCCATGTCATTCCATCATGCCCCACGTGGAAGTACTATATGTATACATATATTTATCTAATGTTTTGTAAATAAATTCTTGTTTCCTACCCTTATCAATTAAAAGTATCAAATTCCTTACATATAGAATAATATGTTTTGCACACTTCATATATTCATTACCGCGTTCATATGATCTAGCACTAGTCCGTAGCTTCTTTTGGCATTTACAAAATATTATATATAATCATCATCGACACACTTTTAAGTCTTAAATCATTTCGGGGCCACATCCATTTATATACTAAGCTCTTGATTTGCATATATATAGATGCCCAAACTATCGTCCAAAAATACGGGGTGTTACATCCTTTCCCCCTTAGAAGCATTCGTCCTCGAATGTTGGGGTGACATATCTAATCCCTGTCACGTAGCTCGAAAATACAACTATTCATTTTTTTCCACGGGCCATATAATCATTACATCTACATCACATGGTCATCAAAGAGAAATTGTATTATTAGGAATTAGAACTTACATTATGCTTCTCTTAGAACTTCGGCGTTGGTCTGGAATAGGTATGGATACTTGTGCATCATCTCCTCTTTCGCCTCCCATGTCATTTTTTCTACGTTCCTATTCCGCCAAAGAACTTTTACGGAGGATACTTCTTTAGTCCTCAGCTTGTGGACTTGTCGATCTAGGATAGCAATAGGAACCTCTTCATATGATAAATTATATGTAACCGTTACATCTTCAATCGGTACAACTCGGGAAGGATCTCCAATACATGCTCTCAACATGGAAAACTGGATGAACAAACTCCAACTCCGAAGGCAAGTCCAATTCATAAGCTACTTGTCTGATTTGTCGAATTATGCGATATGGACCAATATACCTTGGACTGAGCTTTCCTTCTTTCTGAATCTCATTATACCCTTCATAGGAGAAATTTTCAAGAACACCCAATCATCTACCTGGAACTCTAAGTCCCACCGTCACACATCTAAGTACGACTTCTGACGACTTTGAGCGGTTAACAGCCGTTCTTGGATAAGCTTCACCTTCTCTATGGCTTGGTGTACTAAGTCAGGCCCAAATAACTTTGTTTCGCCCACCTTGAACCATCCGATAGGAGATCTACATCTCCATCCATACCAAGCTTCGTATGGAGATATTTTAATGCTAGCATGATAACTGTTATTGTACGCAAACTCAATAAGGGGTAAATGATCATCCCAACTTCCCTTAAAATACAATACACAAGCTTGTAGCATGTCCTTGAGCATTTGAATTGTAAGCTCAGTCTGCCCGTCTATCTGAGAATGATAAGCTGTACTAAGATTAACTTGGGTGCATAAACCTTTTTGAAATGACTTCCAGAAGTTAGCTATAAACTGAGCACCTCAGTCAGATATAATAGAGATAGGCACACCATGAAGGAGAACAATTTCCTTAACGTACAATTTTGCGTAGTCCTCGGCTGTGTAAGTAGTTTTGACCGGCAGGAAATGAGCTGATTTGGTCAATCTGTCAACAATTACCAAATAGAATCAAACTTACGATAAGAGCGAGGTTAACCCATAATAAAATTCATATTAATCATTTCCCATTTCCATATCGGAATCTCAATGTTCTGCGTCAATCCAATAGGTTTTTGCTGCTCTATTTTTACTTGTTGACAATTAGGACACTGTGCAACAAACTCCACAACGCTTAAATACTCTTGAGATCATGATACATCTTGGTAGATCCAGGATGAATGGAATATCGTGAGCAATTGGCCTATGTTATAATTCTATCTCATAATCCCGCTACATTTGGAACACATAAATGGCCCTGGTGCTTAAGAACGCCATGTTCGTTAATCTCAAAAGTTGTGGTCTTCTTATGTTGAATGCCTTCTCTGATTTTTCTCAAACCGGGGTCTTCCCACTGTCATTCCTTAACTTTCGATATGAGGGACGACTTTGACATATTCTGAATCACAAAACCACTATCCTCCGAATCCATTAGTCGGACTCCTAAACTAACTAATTGATGGAGTTCTCTTACTAACTCCTTCCTCTCGACTGGCACCGGAGTCGAGCTGATCATCGACTTACGACTGATGGCTTCTGCTATAATATTAGCTTTATCGGGATGGTATAAGATGTCCACATCATAATCCTTCAACAATTCAAGCCACCTTCTCTGTCTCAAGTTTAACTCTTTCTGTTTAAATATGTATTGCAGACTTTTATGATCCGTAAAAATGTCTACATGAATACCATACAAGTAGTACCATTAAATCTTCAGTTCATAGACCACTGCGGCTAATTCCAAATTGTGCGTCGGATAATTTTTCTTATGTTTCCTCAATTGCCTTGAAGCATAGGAAATCACTTTACCATGTTGCATCAGCACGCATCCTAAACCTGCTCCCAAGGCATCACAATACACAACATAGTCTTCTGGACCCTCTGGGAGATTAAGGACTTGTGCCGATGTTAGTCTATCTTTTAACTTTTGGAAGCTCTTATCACAAACATCAGACCACTGGAACTTTATGGCCTTTTGTGTCAACTTTGTTAGTGGTGCTGATATGGTAGAAAACCATTCTACAAACCTCCTATAATAGACGGTTAAGTCCAGAAAGCTGGGAACCTCTGATGGAGTCGTGGGCCTCGGCAAATTCTTCACTACCTCAATCTTCTGAGTGTCAACTCTTATACCTTCGTCTGATACTATATGACCAAGAAAAGCCACTGAATTCAACCAAAACTCACACTTGGAGATCTTAGCATACAACTTATGATCCCGGAGTGTCTGTAGTACTATTCATAAATGATCCACATGCGCTGCTTTCGAGTGAGAGTAAACCAGAATATCATCTATTAATACTATCACAAATACATCCAGAAATAGGCAAAACACGTTGTTCATTAGATCCATAGATGTTGCGGGCGCATTTTTGAGTCCAAATGACATTACTAAGAACTCGAAGTGCCCATACCTTGTTCTGAAAGTAGTTTTCAGAATGTCCTTCTCCTTAACCCTTAGCTGATGGTACCCCGACCTTAGGTCGATCTTTGAGAAATATCTTGCACCTTGTAACTAGTCAAACAAATCATCAATTCTAGGAAAAGGGTACTTGTTCTTGATAGTGAGTTTATTCAGCTGCCAATAGTCGATACACATCCATAATGAACCATTTTTCTTTCGTACAAACAATACCAGCGCACCCAAAGAGATATGCTAGGCCTAATAAAGCCTTTCTCAAGAAGATTTTTTAATTACTCATTTAATTCTTTCAATTCAGCTGGAGCCATTCTGTAAGGAGGAATAGATATCGGCTGAGTGCCTGGAAACACGTCTATACTGAACTCAATTTCCCTTTCGGGAGGAAGTCCTGGAAGTTCGTCTGAAAATTCATCAAGGTACTCATTAACCACAGGAATTGATTGAGAAGTGGGAGGTTCGGCATTGACATCTCTAGCCCGAACAAGATGGTAAATACAAACCCTTGAAGATCATCTTTCTTGCCTTAAGGTATGAAATAAACCTACCTTTTCGCGACGCCGTATTACCCTTCCATTCAAGGACTGGATCACCTGGAAATTGAAATCTAACAATCTTTGTTCGGCAATCAACATTAGCATATCATGATTCCATCCAATCCATGCCCATAATAACATCAAAATCAACCATTTCTAGTTCTACCAAATCTGCTAAGGTCTGATGGCTACAAACAAATACTGCACAATTTTGATAGACCCGTCTAACAACTATTGACTCACCAACTAGTGTAGATACCATAAATGGATCATTTATCACCTCAGGCTCCATACCAAATTTACAGGCAATAAAAGGGGTGATATATGATAGATTGGAGCATAGATCTAATAACGCATACATATTATGTGAAAAGACCGATAATATACCTGTAATAACATCAGGTGAGGACTACTGATCTTGTCGTCCCATCAATGCATAAGTGTAGTTCTGGCCCCTACCTCTGCCTCGACCGGATGATGTATAATGGCTTTGCCCTGACGGGCGTACTGAATGTGATAAAGCTGCTGCAGATCCGATCGGCTGGGCCCTAACACCGTCGCCTCCTATCGGACATTCTTGCCTAATTTGACCAGGTTCACCATAATAATAACACACATTTGATCCATGTCGGCATGACCCTGGATGAGCCTTACCACACTGTTCGCATCGAGCCAACGACGGCCTCATCTGAATAGAATCCCCTATATAATAAGACCCTGACGCTCATGAACTCTGAAATGGTCCCGATTGAACAAACCGATTAACCTTCAACCTTGAAAATGGTAATGATGCGCTAGCTGCTGGGTAAGTTGGTCGTCTATAAAGTTGTGTCCTGGGTCTACCTATGAACTCTCTTACTTCACCTATGGATTGAACCCTCTTATGCTGGCCCTTATCATGCTCTCGATCTACCCGCTGTTGTCTCTTACGATCCTCCAAATTCTACACATAAGCCTGAATGTGAGCAATATCCATATTCGGATTTAGAGAAGCCATAGTACACTCATTGACCAAGTGCGGCCCCAAGCCAGTAACAAACCTATGCACCCGACCACTTATCTCAGCTATAATCGTAGGAGCATATCTGGCCAATGAATTAAACTGCAATATATATCCTCGAACGCTCATATTGCCCTGCTCAAGTCATAGGAATTTGTCCTACCTGGCCCGTCGAAGCTCGACCGGAAGAAAATATTGTAAGAAGGCCTATGAGAATTCTTTCTATCCTGCTGGTGGAGCACGAGGTCCCCTAGATTGCTCGCATGTCTCATACCAGGTCACCGCGACATCCCGCAGTTTATAAGAAGTAAATATTACCGACTCACTATCGGTAGCATCTATTACCCACAAGGTACGCTGTATCTGATCCAGAAAATTATGCGGGTCCACATTCAGGTCTGATCTTGTGAATATCGGAGGGTCTAGGTTGATGAAATCCTGAGCTCTCGCACTAGCAGCTCTATCAGAAGGACTGGGAACTTGGCGTTGAGCTTGAGCGGCCACCAATTGTGTCAATAACTGTACAACACTTCATATATCAAGATCCATATCCGGGGTATCAAGTGGAGGAACTGAGGGTACTGCAGCCCCTCTAATCTCCTCTAGAGGTGGTGAAGTCGGGGAATCATACGAAGGAGTCGCACTGTGGGTCTCACTTTGGCCCTCACTAGCGGGTGGCGCTCGGCTAGTACCTTCGCCAGCAGTCGTATCCAATACCCTCATACTCTTGAACTTTTTCCTTGCTGTAGGCAATGTTGTAATCATAAACACGAGACGGATTAAGAATGAAATGCTTATAACTTAGCTCTACTACACTATTTATGAGATAAAAGAATGGAAATCATCCCTAAATATTAGGTAGCCTCCTGCTTATAAGTGTGGTGCACAACACACCCATAAATAAGACTCTACTAGACATGGCTTGTAGACTCCCTATGACAGACATGCTCTGATACCAAGTTTGTCACGACCCAAATCGGAATGCCATGATGGGCACCCGGACCTTACCTGTCGAGTACCACTAACCATACAGTCAACAATTATTCATAATTAAACATGGGCCATAAGGGCCATCACCCGATACCCTTCCGACATAAATAAATCATAGACTAGAAAGAAGTTATGTAATATCTTACAAACGGCAGGACTCAACCCATACATATAAACAAACTAAGGCCGACAAGGCCATATTTGACTGCTATACACAGGACACAGTCTACAAGCCTCTAAAAGAGTACGCAACATCATAAGGTCGGGACAGGGCCCCACCATACCCATATATACATGCAAAAATATACCGTACCAAGATCAGACTGACACTCCAAACAAGGGGACTGCTCCAAAATTCGCTGAGTCAGCAACCTACTAACGTGGATCATCGCCCTGTCTATGTGAAGCTGCGGGCATAAAATGCAATGTCCCTCGACAAAAGGGATGTCAGTATGACTGATGTACCGAGTATGTCAGGCATGAACAATAACATAATAGGTATATAACAATAAACCGAAATAGAAACAGCCGACAAAATTTGCCGACATATATATAATGCGTACCATATAATAGTGTATATAACACATGTGGGTCCAGGGTAATACATGAATGTAATGCAAATGCATGAACGACAATAAAACATTCTGAACTTATCGGACGACATAATATCCTTGTACCTTCGGCTAACATCGGGAACATTAAAATCTTTTCCCTATACCTCAATAAGGATTTATGAACATATTTATACATGCTTTTTTAGCATAGGAATCATTAACAGGAACATCCTTAACTACTAAGAGTAGAATATTTATGGAATAATATTACAGTTACGTTTCATACATAGAACATGCCAAGATAAGGAAATAATTTGCCTTATCATACCTTTCGTCGTCTAACCAACACAATCCACAACGTACTCAAGATGTAGAATATTTTAATCTTGGATGACAAGGATTAAGCTCCTTACACCTTACTTTACAACGAAGAAACCTCTGATTTGCACCCACGCGAAGGAACCCAGCGTCGGGAATAGTGAAATCTGCGGAGGGAGACAACTATACTTGATCTCGGAGATAGGAGAAATTATTTACTGCACTTTGTTAATTTAAAAATAACGAAGGAGAGAGGGTCTCCAAGAATGGTTGATGCATAATATAAAAAAAGGCTGAGTTGTTGCTTATGTATATATATATTGGTTTTAGATGATTTTCCCTTAAGATGAATGAAGAGAAGGGACGTGCAGCCTATTTCTTAAGATAGAAAAAAAATCCCAATTCGAAAGAGATCTCTAATGGGAAATGTGGAATTCACCCTAAGCTCGTATATAAATGAAACATATCTACCCTTAAACATGCCACCACACACCATTAATTGTGTTAGTCATCCTATGTCATTCCATCATGCCCCACGTGGAAGTACTATATGTATACATATATTTATCTACTGTTTTGAAAATAAATTCTTGTTTCCTACCCTTATCAATTAAAAGTATCAAGTTCCTTACATATAAAATAATATGTTTAGCACTCTTCATATATTCATTACCGCGTTCATATGATCTAGCACTAGTCCGTAACTTCTTTTGGCATTTACAAAATGTTATATATAATCATCATCGACACACTTTTAAGTCTTAAATCATTTCCGGTCCATATCCGTTTATATACTAAGCTCTTGATTTGCATATATATAGATGCCCAAACCATCGTCCATAAATACGGGGTGTTACATACCTTTTCCCGCTCCAGTGCCGAGGCTGAGTATCGCACCATCGTCCATAAATACGGGGTGTTACATACCTTTTCCCGCTCCAGTACCGAGGTCGAGTATCGAGGAGTTGCCAATGTGATTTCTTAATCATGTTGGTCACGTAATCTTCTCTTAGAACTTCACTTTCCCATTCAAAAAGCTACCTGTGTTTATTGTGATAATGTTAGTGCAGTATATCTTTCTGGAAATCCGGTCCAACATCAACGCACTAAACATATTGAGATGGATATCAATTTTATTCGCGAAAAGGTTGCTTATGGACAAGTACGTGTCTTACATATCCCTTCCAGGTATCAAATTGCAGACATCTTTACGAAGGGTCTTCCCTCTATTTTGTTCGGAGATTTTAGGGACAGTCTCAGCGTACGAAGACCTCTCGCTATGACTGCGGGGGTGTGATAAACACCCGTGATATACACAGTATATATGCCATGTATATCACGGGCTGAATAGGCAAAGATGGGCTGTTAAACCTGTGATATACATGGTGTATACATACCGTGTATATCACGGTTTGGTGGTCTATTTTAGGTAATGTTTTGTTGTAGTTAAATTAGAATTGTACACTTACCATAATTGTATAATTATTGTACAAGTAGAATAAGGTTTTGGAAGTAGAACAGGAATATGATTTTTCTATTATGAAAATTGTAAATTATATATATACTCTTTCACTAATGAAAATAATCAAAGGATTATTTCTTTCACTCCATATGGAAAAGAGATCCTTCCACATAATTTTCATGTAGAGGCATAATCATTCCAATGTAAACTTGGTAAGAAATTAATTTAATGCACATGAATTGAAGAAAAAGATGGGCACTTCCTTTTGCTCTATTTTTTGAGTACTCCGTTAGAGTTTATTTCCTTGTTGAGCACCAACCGAGTATCTTCTTTTCCTTTTGTTTTCCCAGAGAATTTATCATTTCAAGCCAAATTTGGGAAGAAAAAACAATATGCTCCTAATTAATGGGAGATTGGTAGGTTGCACATCACAAGTTCCACTCGTTCCACCGCCTTGAAAAAAGCAATTTAAGTTGCTCATCACAATTATTTACTTCACCACAACTTGATTTTCATAATCCTAAGCCAAGGCTCCCTTTTATGACTTTATCGGTCTTTGGAGATATAGAACTCACGGAGCATAGCACCGGTCTTCCCTTTTCTCAGACGTCGCGAGGGCTTCGACGGAGCAGTTCGTCGTTGCCCAAAAATTCGCAAAGACATCGAAGGTTGTACAGAGACAGTGGTTGTCAATGGTAATGTTTTGTTGTTTATTTCTTCTTTTTTTCAAGACAGCGTGTAAGAGGCGTGTCATTTTTTTTAGTTAATTGCATTGGCCAAACCTAAAAATCAAATGCTGAAATCGGGATCATTAATTGAACTTCTCTTTCTTCTTCTTTTTTTCCAGCTTTGGCGAGAGAAAGCTTGGGGCATACTCATCCTTCTAGTTTGGGAGACAAAAGTAAATGAAGGGCTCATTTTTATAGCCTTTGGCGGGAGACAGGTTGGATCATCAACGTTTCTGGTCGAGGATTTGGGGAATAACCACTTGGTGTTTCACCTTTCACCTTTGCTAATGTTGGGTTTGGTGTTATGACATTTGACCCAACATATCCTCTGAAGTACTGATTTGAATGCATAAAAATGTTGGAACAAATGTCATAACATCGGACCCACATCTTCGAAAAATAGTTTTTCCTTACTTCACGTTAAGCAGTAATATTTTACTGTGAGAAAAAAAATGACTTAGGCGTGGTGAATTGGATCTGTGTAAAACGTGGGATAAAGAGTCAAAGATTGGGGAAGAAGTCAAGTAAGGAACAAATCAAAGTTGTTGAGACTTTCACCCCTTAATCATCTACCAGAAGCTGCCTATCTTTTTCTCAACTTTCACAACCGATCGATGAGCCTTTCAAGGGAACTCTCTACTACAAATAGAGACGCCACAACAGTGTATCGATATCCAAAATCGGAAAGAAAAAATACCAAGAGAGCTCTCGGGATTTCATCTCAGAAATTTGGATCACAAGTGTTGCATGAGTGTGTTGACAACATTATGCCCAACATTACAATTGATGTTTAGATTCTAGATTAGTTTTGTATGGAGCGATTGTAATGAGAGGTTGTCTATATCTACTTAGTTAGATTTTTCAGGTAGAAGTCATCTGCGACTTCAACTTTTAATTCCTTTCCATTTTATATTATAAATCTGTAAAGAAATGAATTTGTATTGTTGTATATAATACATATACAATACATTTGGTCATTGGTCATCATAAGTTATATAATATATATAACTTATGAAAATTTAAACATTTGTGTTCTTTAAATTCCGCTGCATTTACTCTTTAAAGTTACTGTTTTGCTAATTGTTGTTACTAGTGACAGACGACATAATTACCGACATTAAGAAACAGAATTGACATTCGATTTATTCCATCTCTTGTTTTTATTTCCCATAGCGTTTGACACCCTATCAAGTAGTATCACAGCAGACACTTAACACAATAAGTGCTTGGTCCTGTTGTCATAAGCTATGGATCCGACAAATCCAACTATTGGTAGGCTTCCCATTTTAGATGGATCAAATTATGCCCATTGGAAGATTCGCCTACGTTCTCATATCAAATCAATTTATATTAGGGCATGAAGATCTATAACCAATGGGTATTTTGTTCCAATGTTGTCATAGGATAAGAAATGTGACATTCTTGTTAAAACTGAATCCGAATGGACTACAGAAGAAATCAATAATGCTAGCTTTAACGAAAAAGCCTTAAATGCAATTTTTGGATGAGTTGATATGTATATGTTCAAACTCATTCAAAACTGCCACACGGCTAAGGATGCATGTGAAACTTTATAAATTCATTGTGAAGGTAGCTCAAGTATTCGTCGAATAAAGCTACGCATGTTCATGAGTAAATATGAACGTTTAAGGATGGAAAAAGCGGATGATATTAAATTTTATTTTAGAAAGTTGATTGACATCTCAAATGAATGTCAAGTGCTTGGTGAATAATTAACCAACACTCAACTTGTTGAAAAAACTCTCTGTTCTCTTCCTGAAAAGTTTAATTTAAAGATTTATGCTATTGAAGAAGCTCACAATCTTGCCATAATGGACCTTCATACCTTAATGAGCATTATCAAAACTTATGAGATGAACATTGAGAATCAAAAGGAACTATATAAAATCAAGAATGTGGCACTTCAAGTTCAATCCTCGGAGAGTCAAATCGAAGAAGAGGATGAGAATCTTGAAGAAATTGGTGATGGTGCAAATGTTGTCTTACTCACTCAAAAATACAATTCGATGGTGAGAAAGTTCAACAATGAGAGAAATCAATCTAAATCTAAAGAGCACCAAAACCAAGTCTTCAATCAAAATCCCACTAGATTTCTTCCCAATGTACAAAAAGGAAATCAACTAAGAAGAACCAACTCAGATCGTACCAAATTTGATCTCAAACAACTTGAGTCCGTGTAGTGTCATACATGCTCGGGTTGGGGTCACTATGCTAATAAATGTGCAAACACTCTTAGAAAATTTGGTAAGAACCTATGGGTTTCTCTTAGTGATGAAGGAGAAGAGGAATGAGATCGTGAAATTGAAATACAAGCAATGCTGGCAACTATTTTTGAACAGTCTCTATCGGATAATGAAGATGTCGTATACAACGTTGTCTAAGATGTCATGACATTTTCTCCAACATCAGCAACGACATCAACATCCTCAGCGACATCCGAAAGGTATGAATTCTTTAACTATTTTGATGTTAATTGCTATAGTGGTTCTATTTCTGATAGTAAGGTTGATGGTATGGATCAAGCTGAATACAAAGGTGATATGATTAATGAATTACAATGTATTTGTAAAGCCTTAATCATATAATCCAAGCAACTTGACAAAAAGGTAAAATCTTTAACTCATGAGAATTTTGTATTAAAAGGCACAATAACCCGACTTGAGGTTGCACTTACCAAAAAAAGATATTGAATTTGGTAAGATCCGTGCTAAATTGAATTTAGCCGAAGCAACCTTCTGTAAGCTCAACACGGGGACTTTAAAATTGAATGAGATACTCAATTTTAGTAAACCTTTACATGCAGGAATTGGGTATGAAAACTCTCTTAAAATCATATGCTCTAATCTCTTTGATAAAAATGAGAAAATAAGCTTTGTAAAAGAAAAAGGAATGAAAAATAGGTTCTCATATATATCAAAGAATATGAAGTTTGTGTGTCATCACTGTAACTCCCATGTACACTTAAAACCATATTGTTTCAAACTTCAAGATTCAGTGAGCAAAATGTTGCCTAAAATGATGTCCAACATTTCGGATAACAATCGAAGCAACATTTCTGAGCCAAAAGGTAAAAACTATTTTAAGAGAGTTTGAGTTCCTAAAAAAGATATAACATGTAATGTTGCTATAACTGCATCAAGAACTAACATTTCAGGTTCTTGGTACTTTGATAGTGGATGTTCTCGCCACATGACATGTACAAAAGGCTTTCTAAAGAAGTATGAGTCATTCAATGGAGGAAACGTGACTTATGGAGGTGGCAGTAAAAGCAAAATTATTGGAAAAAGGATCTTGGATGTTCTTGTATTTCCAGCCTTAAGAAACGTCTTACACGTTGAGGGCTTACTGGCTAATTTAATTAGTATAAGTCAACTATGTGATGACGATCTTGAGGTAAAATTTAATAAGAACACCTGTAAAGTTACGAATAAAGCAAATATATGTGTCATGACAGGTACAAGAACATGTGACAATTGCTATCTTATTGTAAGACAAGAAACATGCAATAATGCTAAGGTCGATGACACAACACTATGGCATCAAAAGTTGGGGCATGTCAACTACCGCAATTTAGAAAAATTGGTCTCATATGAAGCGGTTAGAAGCATACCCAAACTTAGCCATAAAGGTAAAACTGTTTTTGAAGATTGTTTGAAAGGTAAGCAAATTCGTGTCTCTCATAATTTTGTCCAACACGACGGACAACATTCAGGTACGTCTCACTGTTTTCAATTGCTACATATGGATTTAATGGGTCCAATTGAAGTAGATAGTCTAGGAGGGATGAGGTATTCCTTTGTGATAGTAGATGATTTTTCTAGATATTCTTGAATATATTTTTTAAAAGAAAAATCACAAACGTTTGACATGTTTAAAATCTTACACTCTAGAATTAGAAATTTATTCTATTCTCCTATTTTTTCTATTAGGTCCGACCATGGAAAAGATTTTGAAAATAGTTCATTCATAATTTTTTATGAGAAAAAAGGAATTTCCCATGAGTTTTCTGTCCCCAAAACTCCTCAACAAAATGAGGTTGCAGAACGGAAGAATAAGACATTGCAAGAAATGGCTAGAGTGATGCTTAGTTCTAAACATTTGTCAAAACATTTATGGGTAGAAGCCTTGAATACTGCTAATCACATAGCTAATAGAGTCTATCTAAGGCCAGGAACAAAGATGACACCCTATGAGATTATAAATGAAAAGAAACCAAACTTGCGTTACTTTCATGTTTTTGAGGGTATTTGTTATATTTTAAATGACAAGGATCATTTGGCAAAATTTGACTCTAAGAGTGATAAATGAATTTTTGTTGGCTATTCACAAAATAGTCATGCTTATCGAGTATACAATCTGAGATCCAGAAATATACAAGAGTCAGTAAATGTTATCTTTGATGATCTTTCTAATGTTTCAGGAAAAACTATTAAAAATAACATTATAGATATAGTGGAAAGTCCACAGATTGTAGAAGAATTAGATGTTGCCACAAATGTTGTCACACTTGAAGCAACATCTGAAACAACAATAGAGACCACAGATGAGGAGTTATGTGCTGAATTATTAGACCAAGTTCGTAGAGACCCCTCATTAAGGATTAGGAAGAATCATCCAACGGGTCAAGTGATATGGGGAGTTTTTGAAGGAATTAGAACAAGAGGCAAAGAACCACTCAACTATAGAGAAATGGTAAGGTATGTGTGTATGTCAACCATATACCAAGAGGTTAGTCTTTCTTGTTTTATATCTAGTATAAGCACTTAAAGATAATTTATGGATACAAGCAATGCAAGAAGAGCTTGAACAATTTTCTTGAAATGAAGTCTGGGAGTTAGTTCCACGTCCAAATAATACAAATATAATTGGAACTAAGTGGATTTATAAAAATAAATCAGACGAATTAGGAACAATTGTTAGAAACAAAGTACGTTTAGTTGCACAAGATTATACTCAAGTTGAAGGAATTGATTTTGATGAAACCTTCGCACATGTAGCTAGAATCGAGTCGATTAGACTTTTACTTTCTATTGTTTGTTGTCTGAAAATTACTTTACACTAAATGGATGTAAAAGGTATCTTTTGAAATGGTTATCTAGACAAGGAGGTATATGTTGAACAACCAAAAGGATTTGAACATCCTTACCATCCACACTATGTGTACAAGCTCAAAAAGGCTTTGTATGGGTTGAAACAAGCCCCTCGTGCATGGTATGGTCGTTTAACTAACTTTCTTCTTGAATTTGGTTTTAACTGTGGTGAAGCTGATCTTACTTTATTTAATAAAATATATGGTGTAGATATTGTAATTGCTCAAATCTATGTGGATGACATAGTCTTTGGATCGACTTCACAGTCGTACCTAAATTCATTTGTTGAAGCTACGTCATCAACATTTGAAATGAGCATGATTGGGGAATTAACTTTTTTCTTAGGCTTGTAGATAAATCAAAGTGAAGATGGAATTTTCATCTCACAGAGTAAATATGCCAAGAATCTAATTAAAAGATTTGGTTTGGAGAATGCTAAACAGATGAAAACGCCAATGGGTTCATCGCAGAAGCTATGTAAGGATAATGTTGGTGAAAATATCGACCCAACATTATATCGATCTATGATAGGTAGTCTTCTTTATCTTACTGCTAGTCGCCCAGATATTATGTTTAGTGTTTGTGTTTTTGCACATTTTCAAGCATGTCCCAAAATATCCCACTTAAATACCGTGAAACGTATTATTTGATATGTTGCTGACACATGTGAGTTGAGAATTTGGTATTTCAAAGACACTAATGCTAACTTAATAGGATTTAGTGACTCGGATTGGGCTGGAGATGTGGGTGATAGAAAAAGTATAAGAGGATGATGTTTTTATCTTGGCAATAACCTTATTTCATGGTTTTTTCGTAAACAAAATTGTGTCTCTCTTTCAATTGCTGAATCTGAATATGTAGCAGTTGGAAGTTTTTGCTCTTAATTAATATGGCTACGACACATGTTAGACGACTATGGATTTACTAGCAACATTTTGATTTTGTATTGTGATAATTTGAGTGCTATAAATATTTTCAAAAATCTAGTTCAACACTCACGTACAAAACATATTGCTATTAGACATCACTTTTTAATAGATTTAGTTGAAAAACAGCTAGTTCAAATTGAACATGTTGACATTATTCATCAACTAGCTGATATTTTTACAAAAGCTTTGGACCATGAGATATTTTCTAGCTTAAAGAAATATCTTGGTCTTTATAATCTCTAAAAAGGCATTGTTGGTGAATTTCGGTTGAAACGTTGTCTAACATTTCAGGTGACATTTACCTATGTAATATCACTGACTGATTATTGTTGTTGTATGGTGCATAACGTTTGGTCACAAAAATATGGTCCTTCGATAAGAATGTAATTCCAACGTGGTATCGTTCTCTGCGATGATATATAAATACATGTATATCATAAAAAAGGAGTATCAAAATAAGGCAAAGCCTATACAAATATTTGACAACTGTGCAAAATGGGCAAAACCCTTGAAAAGATATCGTTCCTATTCTATAGGAGTATCGTGTGCTTCAAAAGAATTTTGAGAATACTATATAAATATTCTTATTGTTGACATGGAAGATTCCTTTGTATGTGTTATATGAATAGATCAAGGACACGATGTGAAAATGTTACATTAGTCCAGTGGTCAAACTCATAAAATACATATAAAACGTGTCTTGATTTGTTGCCAAAATGAAAAGTTCTTGGGGGATCAAAATACTTGTGTCATCCAAAATGTTGCCAACATTGCAGTTGACATTTTCATAATGTGATATGTGTTGGGATATTGTAGTTATCTGATCGTTGAATCATCAGATCTCTCTCCCTATTATATGTCTTGTTTGCAGGAATTTCAAAAGCTAAAATGATGAGATTAAATTTTATTTCTACCGTGATGTTTATTCTTTTTTATCACAATATTTTAGGTGTAAGTTATTGTGTAAAATTGAAACACCTAAAACTAAGGGATTCTTGTTGCTAAGAAAAGATTTTCCATGTATATAAATATTCCTCTCATTTGTTTTTTTTTTTACAAAAACACCAAATCAAACTCTAATCACTTTCACAAACCCTAATTCCTCAAAACCCTCTCCTCAATTCTCACCGATGGAAACTTCTCCAATGTCTGAACAAATGTCAACCAACATTCCATCCAACACTTCCATGAGCATTAGCCCTCCGTCGAATACAACTCAGCAACCGGGCCAGTTTTCTTCCTCAAATCTCCCTGAGGATATTTCTAAAGCAATAGTGGTTAAACGTTTTGATGAACCTTTAGTTATTAGCTATCCTGAAGATATTGATAACCCTATAAATATTGATGAAACTGTTGATTTTTCATCTTTGGGTATTGCCTTGGAAGAATGAAGTTGAAAGTAAACATGTTGCCAGAAATGTCACCAACATTCTGGGCAACACTGGTCTAGGACAGTCTACACTGTCTACAGAATGGCTTGTGGATCAACTTGGAAAAATCAACTAATATATTTCTGAGGTTGATGCTGCAAGAAATGCTCTGATACAAGCTAGAGACTATTTCATGATGCTACTTTCTTCACAAAAAATGGGAGATGATGCTGTTGCAGGGGAGGAAGCTAAAGCTGCTATGTTGCAGAGGAAGCTGAAGTTGTTATGCAGGGGTAGGAAGCTGTTGCTGCTGTACAATGAGCAAGGAGGAATCCAAATAATGTTGTTGAACCTAAGCTATAAATGTTTGTTGAATAGTTTGATGTGGATATTTGTTGACAATGGTTTATTCTGACAATGGGGTCTTTCTTTTTGTGTTGTGTATAGTGGATGATATGTGTATATATATGTGCACACATCATTTTCTAATCCTATGACTTGATATACACTGGTATACACAAGTTTTGCTTGTATGACATCACAGGGTTAAGGGGGAGCTTGTCAGTAATCACAAGTGTTGAACAACATCTGTGATAATGCACTAAGTCATTTGTACATTTTGTAATGTATTTTGTAAAGAAAGGTAAAAAGGGGGAGATTGTTAATGTTGGATTTGGTATTGTGACATTTGACCCAACATATCCTCTAAAGTACTGATTTGAATGCATAAAAATGTTGGGACAAATGTCATAACATTCGGACCAACAACTTCGAAAAACAGTTTATTCTTACTTCACGTTAAGCAGTAATATTTTACTATGAGGAAAAAATGACTTAGGCGTGGTGAATTGGAGCTGTGTAAAATATGGGAGAAATAGTCAAATCTTGGGGAAGAAGTTGAGTAAGGAACAAGTCAAAGTTGTTGAGATTTTCACTCCTTAATCATCTACCAAAAGCTGCCCATCTTTTCCTCAACTTCCACAACCGATCGATGAGCCTTTCAAGGGAACTCTCTACTATAAATAGAGATGCCACAACAGTGTATCGATATCCAAAATCGGAAAGAAAAAATACTAAGAGAGCTCTCGGGATTTCATCTCAGAAATTTGGATCACAAGTGTTGCATGAGTGTGTTGATAACATTATGTCCAACATTACAATTGTGGTTTAGATTCTATATTAGTTTTGTATGGAGCAATTGTAATGAGAGGTTGTCTATATCTACTTAATTAGATTTTTCAGGCAGAAGTCATCTACGACTTCAACTTTTAATTCCTTTCCTTTTTATATTGTAAATCTGTAAAGAAAGAAATTTGTACTGTTGTATATAATACATATACAATACATATGGTCATTATTTAGACATTTGTGTTCTTTAAATTCTGCAGCATTTACTCTTTAAAGTTACTGTTTTGCTAAGTGTTGTTACTGGTTTCAGACGACACAATTGCCGATATTCGGAAACAGAATTGACATTCGATTTATTCCATCTCTTATTTTTATTTCCCATAGTGTTTGACACCCTATCAACTTTCATTGCAATGTTGGTTGAGTCAATCTACTGCTTCAATTTTCATTGCAGCCTTGGCGAGAGAAACACTTGGTGTAGCCCTTTCCAACCTCGGCGAGCAAGCATATGGAGCATCGGCTCCTTGCGGTTTGGCGATATTGACCATTGGTGTAGTCCTTTTTTACTTTGGCAAGCTAGTTTGAGGAATTCCACATCCTTTAAGCTTTGGTGTGGAATGGTCTCTTCCTTTCAATTTGGAGAAGACCTTGGAGCAATCTTCTCACGGCCTGACGGAAGAATTCCGAATACATGGAGTATATCATCCTTCAAGATTTGACGAAAAAGTAAATGGAGCTTCTCCTCATCATAGCTTGACGAAAGACACTTGGAGTATCCTTTTTTTTGCAGCCATAGCAAGCAAGTACACAGAGTCAGTTGATGATTCCCTCATATGGAGTACAAATGGTCTCGATATCAGACCAAATAAATGTATGTTGACTTTATAGCTTAGCGTAGTGTTGTCGAAACACTAATATCTTGTTGTACAAGCACTCAAATTGCAAGCCAGTTATTTTACCTAGAAACCAGATGTCAAGACCTGCAACATATAAAACTTTTAGCTCAAAATGCCTTCCGTGCAGCTCAGAAATTATTTTTTGAACCCGACATGCCAGCCTGCTGCTTTAGCACCATAGTTCTGCACACTTTTGCGAAAAAATTCATCATGGAGTAGGAGCGCCGAAATGACGAGATTCCTCTTTTGTTGCAAAGAGAACTCCCAAAATTATTATCTGTATAAAAATCACGGCCAAATGCTTTCTGGATTTGTACAAATTATTTTTGAAAGTCGGTTCAAATTCTGCCTTGCTCAATTCTTCAGCTTTGCGCTTCAGTGGTAGAAAATTCATAAGTCAAAGTAGGAGTGTCGAAATGATGAGATCCCTGTTCCATTGGAAATATAACTCACAATGCGATAATATCTATAGAAATCAAGGCCAAAAGCTTTCTGGTGTTTTACAGATAATTTGAAAGTTAGCTCCAATTCAGTCTTGCTCAACGCTTCAACTTTGCTCTTTAGTGGTAAATAATCCATAAATCGGAATAGGAATGCCAAAACGATTATATTAATTTTGTGTTAGAAAGAGAACTCCCAAAATTACAATCTCTATAAAAATCACGGCCAGAAGCTTTATGAATTTCAACAAATAAATTTTGAAAGTTAGCTCAAATTCAGCGAGAAAGTTGATGGTGCACCTCCTTCTTTAGCTTGGTGAGAGAGACACTTGAAGTACCTCTTTTTTTTTTGCAGTTATGACGAGAAATTACATGAACTAAGTAGATATGCCCCCATATAGAGTGAGTAGACCCATTGACACACCAAGATCCATCTACTATGAAGAAGTTGATGTAAGAAGATCGTCATGGAACATAGCTTTATCCTCCAATGTTGTCAAAGCTTGTCTTTAGATTCTCCAAGCGTGTGAAAAGCATCAAAGAAAACTTCGTGCAAGCAACTTTTCTTTGACTCCGCGTTGAAGGTATGAGTTTTTTTTACTCACCTGACTGCACTTAGAAGGAAGTTCTAAATTGCCTACGTACCTTGATGAAGAGGATCAAGCCATTACGTAGTTCAAAAAGAGTATTTTATTTGATTTTTTTCTTGTATGCAGTTTACTTGTGCATCATGGAGTGTTGAAACATGTAGTTTAAGCTCGTACAGAAAGAAGCGTTGCAACTTGCGATTTAGACTCGTGCGTCGAAGATCATTGCGATGTGCAGTTTAAGCTCGTGCATCGAGGATCAGTTTGGGAAAGAACTCTAATAGTGTAACTGTCCTAGAAACCCTTTGTGATGCAACATTGTTGCACCAACTCTTGACATTGGACTTTGTGCTTTGAGCCTTTGGAATTTGACGCTTCAAAGTTCTTTGATGCTTATGTCTCTTGTGAGAAACCAATGCACAACTTTTACCGTCCTTGTTGTTGAAGTGACCATCTAATTTGAACGTGTTTGGAGTTTTCTTTAAGATTGAAACTTCAATTGGTTCAAAGTTCCCAAATTATAGCACTACTTCTCCTTGTTCAATCTTCGGAGACGCAACAAAATTCCTACATATTCGAGTTTCTGGCATCGGGCTCTTCTTGTCGTGAAGATAAGCACTAACATTATTTGTCTCGACTATGTCTTCATCGTCAATGATTATTTTTCCATCCCTAGCCAATGTTATGATCTTCAATTTCAAGATGAAACATTTTTCAGTCGGATTACTTATAATGCGATGAAATTTTCAATACTTAGGATCATTGACTTTGTTGGCTTCATGGGGTCGCTTTGATGGGGGAAGTTCAATGGCCTTCTTTTTCAGTAAGTCGTCAAGAATCGAAGGGACATCATAGTTTGGAAAAGGGTAAACTTTTGCTTCTAACTCCTTCAATGTTGGATGTCATTTTTTTAGAGGATGCTGACTTGTATCTTTTTCTTTCATTTTTTGTTTAGTGGCTACTTTTACAGATGTTGCTCCTACCATCATGGTATCTTCAGTTTGGTGTTTTGATAGTCGCTTGAATTCTTTTTCTTCATTCCTTGGAACAAAAACTGATGAAGCCTTTCCATGAGTAGCAATGCTCAACTCCATGTCGTGTGCTCGCGTTGCCAATTCTTCAAAAGTTCCTGGCTTAAGTACTTGGAGAAGGTATGCAAAGCTCTAATGCATTCCTTGGATACACATTTCAACGACGGACATTTCTGAGAGGCAGTCTTTGCATTCCAAACTCAATGCTTGCCAACAATTGATATAGTCAATCACTTGTTCATCCTTTCATTTTTTGGTGGCCGTCAACTCTATCATGCTTACCGTTCGACGTGTGCTGTAAAATTGGTTGAGGAACTCCTTTTCAAGTTGCTCCCAACTATCAATTGATTTTTTCTCGAGATCGATACACCAATCAAAAGAATTTCCCTTCAAAGAGTGCACAAACCGCTTAACCATAAGATCATCATGTGTACCAGTGTTACTGCAAGTCTCCATGAAATGCGCTATACGTTGCCTCAGATTCCCTTTGCCGTCAAATTATTGAAACTTTGGTTGTTGATATCCAATTGGCATGGGTAGAAATTGATATGCTTATAAGGTTTGGAGTAGTATAACGAGCTTTGTGATAGTCCTCCATATTGAGCCCTAATGGTGTTTGTTATCATGTCTTGCAGTTGTTGGACAGACAACATCGCAACTGAAGCAACTTGATTTACACTTTGAATGTTGGGCAACTTAGTGGAAGATTCAACCTCTTTTTCTTGTGGTGTTGGATTGTAACTTGACTCTCCACGGCTGCAAAGTTCTAGCTTGTTCATCAATTGGGGTATTTGAAGATCTTTGTACTCCAGGGATTTCTTCAACGCCTCAATAGTTTGCATTATCACGGTGAGCTGTCCCTCTGCGTTGGTCGCATTGGTCATTATGGCACTTACCACGTTAGAAGTTGAAGAATCCTTTAAGTCCCCGAACTCGTAGAAGTTAGAGCATGCTTGAGAAACTTCTCCAGATGACAAAAATGAGGTGTTTCCCCCAGATCTTGTAGTCGCCATTGTAGGTTCGTTCTTGTCTAACGTCTCTAAGGAGATGAAACACTTCGATCCCTCCAAACCACCAGCTTTGAACATGGTACGAGTGATTGGGCAAGCAAGAACAATAATACTTGTGGATGGAACACCAAGGCTTTTCTCTGAGGCCATCACAACTGTAGATCTCAGAATTTGCAGATTTAATTTCTGAGATAAAGAGATGAAGGACAGAGTTGGTCCCACTGGGCGTGCCAAAAATGTGATCGCGATGATTTGCTAGTTGAAAATAAATAACTGCAATAATTAAACAAATGTGAGAAAAAATCATTTTATTGATTATTTGTGAGTACAACTCTGGATGTATCCCTTGGTTCTAATCTCCGTTTTGTTCGCCTTGATTCGAGGGCCAATGTAGTGTCTTTCTCGAACAAAGGATGAACTTTTGTTGATGTGTTGAATGATTGAAGAACTTTGAGCAGCACTTTGGATTGTTCTTGAGGGAAAATATTTCTCAAACTCTCCTTCTTGTTGAAGACCTTTGGAGAAAACTTGTGTAGATGTCGTTGCTCTCCTTTGCTTCTAGTCCATATGATATGCAACTTTCAAGATGTCTTTAAAAGGGGATATGTGACCCCTATATATAGGTGTGAGCAAGAGCTTGGGGGTATTTTGGTCTCCAAGTAATACTAGCGGACCTTGAGCTAAAAAGACAAGGGTTGGGCTCATCTTGTAGAGGTCCAATTTAATGGACTAACCCAAATGTAATTTGGATTTCATTCAAGCCATCTAATTTTGACTTAAATAATTAATCCGACTTTATTAACCAAAATTTTACTTGGTCAACATGAACTTAGAACTTAATCCAAATTTTGAATAGATTAATTCAATTAAAATTTTGATGTCTACAGTATTGTTCTTTAGTTGATACTCCCCCGTTCAATTTTACTTGTCACGTTTTGCTTCTCGAGGGTCAATTTGACTAATTTTCGGAGCTAAATTAAATTATATTAATTCAATATTTTAAAACTTAAATTTGGATGTTCGGAAACTATACGAAAGATACTATAAGTTGTAATTCTTATGATATTAATATGACGAAAAAATACATCTTAAAATGTTGGTTAAGGTCCATGCAGTTTGATCTCGAGAAGCGTAACGTGACAAGTAAAAGTGAACGGTGGGAGTGTTAAATTTTGGAAGGATAAAGTATTCATTTGTTGCCTTTTCCGGATTGCATGTTGTAACCATGATATGAGTTGCCCAGAGAAGTCTCTTTGTAGTCTGAGCTCTACAGCAATGGAAAGAGTCATCAACGGTGAATTTTCCAGTATCTTATACTTCACTTGAAGTCCAACCAGAGTACTGTTCATTGTTTAGAAGTGTTAACTAATATAACAGTTCTTGACAGATTATTGTTCATTCTATTAAATTCTCGAATATAACAAATTACAAGTGCTTCAGACATCGACTACTTGGACTTATGCCTCTTATGGGGCATGAGGGGATGTTTTTGATCTCTTTGCAATGATGAAAAAAAGAAGCAACGAAAACACTTTGAAAACTTGAGAAACGAGTAAATGATAATGCATTGACTTGAGCAATGTGCTTGTATGGTTGATCTTCTAGGACGGGCTGGCTAACTGCTGGAGGCTTATGAATTTAAAAAGAATTGAACATTACTAAGTGCATGCAGAATTTATGGTAATCTTTAGCTGACAAATATATTATAATCAACTGTTTGTTCAAGATTCATCTTAATATAAGGCACCATACAAACAAGTTTTTTGAACTGTAGTCTATTGTCACTCGACCTTTCTACTGTGTATAATTTTCTAGTTGGGAAAATAATTTTGGATTGTTTTGCAACTAATTTCTTTAGCAAATTTATATTCTTGTTATAGTTATGGATGATATTGGATTCCTTCTGTAACAGTAAAAGCTAACTATGTCAGGACTGTCAGAAGTTAAGGTAAATGCTAGAAAGCATTGTGGAACATAACGAGTTTTCTCCTTTATCCCAAATTGATCAACTTCTTGACTAGTATGCTGGACTGCAGATTGAAAGAATATAATCTGAATCAGATATCATATATGAGTTGGTACAGATCAATAAATAGTATTGGAAGATGTGCTAATAGCTTGAAAATGTCACCATCATCTTCATAATCAGGCCAAGGGTGTAGATATGTATGTTGAAGGAGCTGAAAAATTATACTGTGTATATCAGTCAAATATTATATTAAATCATGAAGACCATTAGCGAAATTGCTGACTTTGCCACTGAATCCAGCTTCATGTAGGTGCTTCGCAGTCTACAATCTAAACTAAGGACGGGGTTTTAGGGTAGCTCACCTTCCGGGATCCTGGCCTTTTTTCGAGCCTATTGTTTTGATTTCTTGAAGATCAATAATTTTCTCATTGAAAAAGACGTCAATTTCTTTTTTTCTTGTCATTTAAAAATAGAAAGCATGTCGAACAAGACATAATGGATATTTTTGTTCGTCATCAGACATATGTTCCACAGGAAACTTACTGATTAATTCTTCCTCACATAATTTTTGTATTATAAAGCAATACATGAAATATCTGTTTAATCACAGTTGAAGCTTTCATTACTGAATATATGTGAAAATTTCACATGTTGGGAGCTAATAAGATGTGCAGGGTATGTCCCAAGTATATCATAAAAAAAGAAGTAGAAAACAATAACTTGCATTGAATGTCTTTCATGCTATGAGGAATGTAACATCCCGTACTTTCGGGTCACGGTTGAAATCGTTAGACGTATATAAAAATCGCTAAGCGTGTGTAAATAGACCCGAGCGTTGGGAAAATTTATGTTATATTTACGTATGCTAATAAAGAGATTAGTATATAAAAGGATAAAAATCCCGAGATAATTTTGGACGTAACAAGTGTGAAGACGGGGAGCAGAAATAAATTTTCCGCGTGCACAAAAAGGTTATGGACAAATGTCATATCACAAAATTATGACATTGAGTATATGAATGTCTTATAAATTATTAAGATTTAAGTGAATTGAGATCACGAAATTAATTATGTGTGTGATTGATTACGGAGGCAGGTAACTTAATTAATTAAGTGTCTGTGCATGTTGGTAGCATGTAGGTAGGGATGGTAAGAGAAGCATAAGGTGAGTTCTATCTCATGGTATTATAATTAATGCTTGAAGACCATGCGAGGTCTGATGTAATGATGTATGTTACATTGTATGATCGTGGAAAAGTAGTTGTATTCTCTGGCTACGTAACGGAGATTAGATATGTTACCCCAACATTCAAGGACGAATGGTTCTAAGGGGGAAGGATGTAACATTCCGTACTTTAGGGTCACAGTTTGAATCGCTAGGCGTATGTAAAAATCGCTAGGCGTGTGTAAATAGAACCGAGCGTTGGTAAAATTTATGTTATATTTACGTATGCTAATAAAGAGATTAGTATATAAAAAGATAAAAATCCAGAGATAATTTTGGACGTAACAAGTGTGACGACCGGGAGCGAAAATAAATTTGGCGCGTGTCCAAAAAGGTTATGGACTAATGTCGTATCACAAAATTATGACATTGAATATATGAAGGTCTTATAAATTATTAAGATTTAAGTGTATTGGGATTACAAAATTAATTATGTGTGTGATTGATAAATTATACAGAGGCATGTCACTTAATTAATTAAGTGACCGTGCATGTTGGTAGCATGTGTCGTGATTAAGGGTATCCCACCGCCAAAGAATTGGCTAAGTGGGAGACTAAATCATGAGCAATCTTTAATTGAATTTAAGTCATCTTAAGGGAGATTATATACATTGGTTTGGAGAATTCTTTGTAGACCAAAAACGTTCAGCATTCCTAACATCTCATTGTAGTAGACATTTCAATGCCTTGGAGGTAATACAAAAGAGGACCTGAAGCAGTAAAAGGATTTTGTACTTTTATATTTCAAAGACAAATCAATTGTCTATTTCAATCCAGAATTAGGAAAAGAAGGGTTGCTGGAACTTCTTCCTAAATTGGTTGTGATTAATAATTGTAGCAATAATTATCCAATCTCCACTTTTTGAGGTATGTTAAGAAAAATTGTCTCTTTCTTTTGGCATGTTCCATCTAACGAAATATAATCGTGATATTGCTCCATAATTTACTCTACTCCTAGTAGTTAAGAATATTCATGTTATTGATTCCTATGCTAAAAGCATATCTAAATATGTTCCTAAATCATTATTGAGGTATATAGGAGAAATGTAGAACATTCCTAATGTTAGCCGAAGGCTATTATAAGAGCATGTCCAAATATGTTTCCAAGACCTTATTGAGGCGTATGGAAAAGATGTTGATATTCAGTGTTAGCCGAATGTATGAGGATATTGTGTCACCCAAGATGTGTTATTGTCATTTATGCATTTTTATTTGTATTATATTCATGTCTTACCCTGGACCATATATTGGGGATGGGGAACGGGATACGCAGACCACTAGGATATGGTAATGATTATGCCCGCAGAGGCCGAAATGATATGATGCCCACAGAGGCTGTTATGAAAAGGAAGATGTCTGATTTAGTCTCCCACTTAGCCAATTCTTTGGTGGTGGGATACCCTTAATCACGACACATGTATATATATGTGTATATATATATATATATATATATATAGGGGGAGGAAGATGCCTAATGAGGCCAATATTTATATGTATACCACATTTGCATTGTGCATAACATTTAGGCATATGTATTAGGACCCTCAGAGTCATTTACTGTTGGTCGGCTGTTTCTGTTTCAGTTATTGGTATATCCCTGTTATGCTAGTATTCATGCCTGACATACTCAGTACATCAGTCGTACTGACGTCGGATGCTGCGTTTCATGCCCGCAGGTTCAGTTAAAGAGGGTGATGGTTCACGCTAGTAGGTTGTTGGTTCAACTGATGTTGGAGCACTCTATTTGTTTCAGAGTTGCAGTCTGGTCATGGTACAGTATTTCTACATACGCATATGGGTATGACGGGGTCCTGTCCCATCCTTGTGATGTCATGTATTCCTTAGAGGCTTGTAGACAAGTGTCATGTGTGTAGTAGTGACTTGTATGGCCTTGTCGGCCTTGGTATGGGTACTTATATATATAAATTTGTTTCTGGATAAAGATTTCACATACTTGTCTTTCGGCTTAGTCCATATTTAATTATGATTAGGTGTTGAATGTACAATTGGTCGTACCCGGTGGGTGGGATCCGGGTGCCCGTCGCGGCCAAGCAAGTGAGGTTACTCGTCCGTGAGTTCAAGATTTGGCACTTCAACCACCTGGTAAAAGCCGAGCATAAATGGAATTTTGGGGCTTCATCATTTATGAGAAAAACAGAAGACTAACTTAAGTTATAACATAATGTTATTTTTCATGTTTATATTACCTCAAATCCAACCTTTTGATATAGCTTATGTGTAGGTCCGTTGTTTGTATGCACGGGCACGAACATCTTTTCTGCACCTATCAGACAAGCAACAGATTTAGAAAGTAACTGACCTTTTAGTCTTTTGGTAATTCGAGCAATTCTGGAACTGTTGCATCTTAATTGCATACCATTTTCTTTGGCCGATCTAATAGCAAAATGCAATATGTTTCTCGCAACACCCTGCCTGCGAGAAGATCTGGCAACACATAAATTTGCAATATAACCATATCTGCTTTCAATGTTGCAGAAAACTAGCCGTTCACCCTTTCCTGTGGAACGGAAGACATTTCAAATCTTTGCAGGAAAATATTATAGATAATTTTTCATTTATCAGATACTATAATGTACACCAGAATACCCCAGGAAAAGCCTCTCCATGTGACAAGTGCCCGATGATCAAATCTAAGGTCCCAACAACACTCTAAACTATTGTCTGTGTGATATTCTTATCTTCTGTCCTCACCTGTTGATGTCAACAGATACAGTTATTAAAATTGTCTCCTGATATACATAGCAGATATGATGCTATTTTTCTTATTGAAGTGAAAGAACTTTGAAGTTTGTCTTGCAAGAACAGAGAAAATTTGAGGAAAAATATTATGCAGTGAAGACAATGATGGTAATTGTTTATTTCCAGAGTTATACCGCAACAATGCAGGTGCATCTCTGCCCAATTTGTGCTTTGCATCTCCTTTTCGAAGCATTAAACTCCTGCATAGTGGAACTATGAGATTGTATGCACTGCGCATACGTTTTTCATGGAACTGTAAGATTAGCCAATTGAGTACCTGCTCTTCATATCTCCATTTATAGTTATTGATGTATCTGCATTATCAGAGAAGGTTGATTTTAGTCACTCATCTACGTGTTGCTTCTCATAAGACACCATAAAACATATACTGCTTGATTTATTGAAATGTAGGTGCATATCAATGTTGCTGGTGCATCTATTTTCAATTATCAACCATATGAGTTTATGTCTAAATCATGAATATTAATCAGTTTTTTGCTCTGCATGTTCGAGTTTTGCATAGCCGGTCTCAAGTCTGAATAAAGTAGGAGTGTGGTTAATGGCATCATAAAATATGGTGGATTTTTATTATAATAGGATATAAAGAATTGGTATAGACGATCCCAACTAGTTTAGGGGCGATGTGAGTTGATCATTAATTGATTAATATATGAAGTATCAGTTTTCTGCAGGATGAAAATTGCATATACGAGAAATTTATATAATCAAACAGGGTACATTATCATTTTTGGAGTCTTCCTAGTGAGTCTCTGCTCGTAGCCATGCTGCTGTCTATAAAATACACATATAGCTTTAACTGCAACTTATCAATCATTGAAGCTGAACATACATTAAGATTAACACAAACCCTTTCATTGTAAAAGAAGAATGACACTAACCCAATATTCATCATCAAGCATGGCTTCACATGCCATGAACTGACCAAACTCAAGTCTGTTTTCCTGGTCTAACACTTCATCTGACAGCTGCAATCGATCAAAATAGAGATTTGATGTGTATGTTGTTTCAGATTGTGGAATCAGATATCGCTGAAATTCTGTAGATAGTTCTTTCTTCCCCGTGCGTGAGGAATTGGGATTCAGTGACCTGCATTGTAGTAAAAAGATTTTGATGTGTACTTCCTTGTATATACACAATGCTATGCAGTTTTCAGCTAAGAGAAGAATCCGAGCAACATATAGGTTTCAGTAAGTATAGTCAGACCTCTATGTAACAGTCAATCCTCTATAACAACATTTCATTATAACAGCCAAGTTTTCTTTGGAACCAATTTTATATATTATGTTATATTGTATATTTTCTATAATAGTATTTTGCTATAGCAGCCAAATATTCTCATGATAGAGAGTTGATTGTACTTCATTGGAGGAAGGAAATAGATGGACTTCTTGACATTATGCATGAAGCAGAAATGCTCTGATGCATGGAGAGACTTCCCATTTTAGAGAAAGAACTTGTGAGGAAACCAATACTCTGCAAAGCCATTGTTGACATCTTTTGTGCTTTTCTTGGTGAGGAAATGAGAAAGTTAGGAGTTTTCTTAACAGTTTGAAAACAGAGAGGCCAAACATATACTTGAAGGCTAAATACAACACAACTCATTGCACTAGAGTTTAAGTATGCAGTGGTCACTTATGAAAGTCAAAATACTGTGGTAATTGTTTTCACGATCCAAACTTGGGGGTCATGACGGGCACCCGGACTTTACTTGTCGGGTACCACTAATCACATATGTAACATCTAACCATAATTAATCATGGGCCGCGAGGACCGTTACGAGGTAATTTGTTGACGCATAGAGATAATAACTGGAAAGATGTTATGTAAAATCTTACCAATAGGACTCAACCCATTCATATATATAGATACCAAGGCCGACAAGGCCATACCTGACTGCTATACACAAGACATTGTCTACAAGCCTCTAAAAGAGTACGCAACATCATAAGGTCAGAACAGGGTCCTGCCATACCCATATGTACATGCAAGGGGAGTGTTGCAATATCCGCTGAGTCAGCATTCTACTAATGCAGATCATTTCCTTGCCTACGTGAACCTGCGGGCATGAAACGCAGTGTCCCCCGACAAAAGGGATGTCAGTACGACTGATGAACCGAGTATGTCAGGCATGAAGAATAGCATAACAGAGACATAAAAGTAAACTGAGACAAGAAGCAACCAACCAGTAGTGAATGCCTCTGAGGGCCATAATATGCCAAAGTACCATGTCTGGGTACAATGCCTCTGAGGGCCATAATATACATAAGTATCATGTCTGTATAGAATGCCTCTGGGAGCCATAATATGCCTAAATGCCACGCACAATGCAAATGCGGTCTTTCATATACATATGCGTATACAACGCCATCAAGCCTCTGTGGGCATCCCATCATATCATATCGGCCTCTGTGGGCATAATCATTATCGTGTATATCTGTACCAGCTGTAGGTGGTGTGCGTATATAACGTCTTCCCTTTCTTAATATCACATACATATATATAATGCATACATATAGTAGAGTATATAACTCCTCTTGAGGTCAAGGTATGTCCATGAATGTAATACATGAATGATATGATAATAAGACACTATAAGTTTGTCGGAGTGATGTAATATCGCTTTAACTCCGATTAACATTATGAATACTAACATCTTTTCCATATACCTCAATAAGGATTTAGGAACATAATTAGACATGCTTTGACAATAGGACCGAATAACATGAACATTCTTAACTACTAAGAGTAGAATCATTTATGGGACAATATTACGTTTACATTTCATACTTAGAACATGCCAAAAGAAAGAAATAATTTACCTTAACATACATCGATTCCACTTAATTATCTGAGTCAATAGGGTTGCTATTGTTGCTAACACTGTCCGAAAGCATAAAAATGAATTTCAAATTGAATTTGAATGGTCGTAACAAAATTGATAGGGAACCATTACGAACAGTGAATGGGTTCCCATTTTTGTGAAAGTTTTGTTTCCTTTTACCTCTTAAAATTTACTAATCAATGGTCTCTTATCCTACACGTGTTTGCCCCTTTAAAGATATGACTAACTAATGAATTAAGTGGGATGCTAAGATTAACCTTATGTTCATGTGTCAATCTCCCCTAAATAAACTTTCACTCATCACTTAATGTCATTATATCCTAATTTCTAAGGATAAGGATGACATCTAAGCTTCCCTCCACTACATTATTCATCTTTTGATTAGTCTCCTAATGTGTGTATATAAAATGTACACGTAACCAATTATTGACCCCATAATTGTACACATAATTAATTTTTTGATCTCAATTTACTTAAATCTTGATGACTTATAAACCATTCATAAACTCAATGTCATAATCGTGCAATATAGCACTAGTTCATAACCTTTTTGGGGACATACAACTATTATTACTAATCTTCTTTATTTGCATACGTGAATACGACCAAAAAATCCTCCAACAATCGGATCTATTTACATACGCTTACGATTCAAATTATGGTCCGAAAGTGTGAGATGTTACAATTGTAGGGGATGTTAAATGGACAATTTTTTATAGTACTAGTATTTAAACATTTTAGGTTTCGTTTATGTTTCTTTTTTATTTCTCTATGAATTTTTTTTTTAAATTATAAAATTGACTTCCCTAATAAAAGTAGAAAAAATAAGTTCCACACGTGTCATTTCACCATTGATTGTGTCATTCCCACCCTTCAATACACTTTATCTTCACCTTCACCCCTATAGCTCAGTCCCCACCACCCTGTACCCCTTCACAATCCCTATCTCCCATTATATTTATCTAGATTATATACAATTACATTTATGAATATTATATTTTACTTACTTACCAAACATACCCTAGTGTTATTTTGTTTCTTTTTTTGTCTGGCTTTGTACCTTGAACTCCTCCTATGGCAGTTTAATAAATTATATTTAATCACAAGTGTGGATAAAGGAGGAGAGACAGTACATTGACAATTAGTATGATTATTTTAGGATCGATCAAAAGTAAATTCAGGAACTAAAGTTAGTAAATTTAAAATAAATATAATTTTTTCATATATATATATATATATATATAATTTGAGCCGAAAGCAATAAAATTATCAATTGATTAATTATTACTTTGTTTTTTGAAAAGCTTTTTTCAAACAGAAAGTAACTGCCACAGAAAAAAGGTTTTGTCAGTGTAGTAAATTTTGGATTATCCTATGAAAAAATTGAGCTGTGGAGCACATGGGTTTGGAAAGGAAACCATTAGCGGCTATAATAATTAGTTGAAGGTATGTATATCATTGTCATCCATACGTGGATTGAAAGAAATAATTTCTTGATTATTCTCATTAATGAAAGAGCATATATACAATTTATAATTTTTCATAATAGAAAATTCATTCATATTCTAATCCCAAAACCCTATTCTAGTAATACAAGACTCCTATAATTATGGTAAGTGTACAATACTAATTATTACACTAAAATATTACAACAAACACTACCTACAATATACATGGAAAGACTGCCCAACCCATGGGCAGTACACAAATCCGAGACAATATACATAAGGTATACACGTGTATATTTTATGTATATTTAACACACCCCCGCAGTCATAGCAGGCGGTCTTCGTACGCTGAGACTTTCCCTAAAATCTTCAAAAAGGACCAAGGGAAGATCCTTTGTAAAGATGTCTGCAATTTGATACCTGAAAGGGACATGGCAGACGCGTACTTGTCCACGAGCTACCTTTTCGCGAACAAAGTGAATATCCATCTCGATGTGTTTGGTGTGATGGTGTTGAATAGGATTACCAGAAAGGTAAATGGCACTCACATTATCACAATAAACCAAGGTAGATTTCTGAATAGGACAATGAAGCTCTAAAAGAAGATTACGTAACCAACATGATTCAGAGACCACATTGGCCACCCCTCGATACTCGGCCTCTGCACTAGAGCGGGACAATGTCGACTGACGCTTTGCAAACCAGGAGATCAAATTATTACCAAGAAACATGCAATAGTCGGACGTGGAACGTCTGGTATCCAGACAACCACCCTAATCAACATCTGTATACGAGACAAGTGTAGATGTCGAGGACTGATATAGATGTAGGACATAGTCAATTGTCCCCTGGATGTATTGAATAATGCGTTTGAGCGCATTCGTGTGTTCAACTTTGGGATCATGCATAAACAAGCAAACCTGCTATACTGCATACGTAATATCTGGTTTCATGAAAGTAAGATACTGAAGAGCCCCTGCAAGACTGCGATAGCGGGTCGGATCCTCGTAAGGGGAGCCAGCCGTAACACCTAGCTTGGTTTAGTATCAACTGGAGTGGAAGTGCACTTGCATAAGGACATACTAGCTCGCTCAATGATCTTAGCTGCATACTTTCGTTGGGCTAAGAACACCCTGCCTGCATGACGAGAGATAGCAATCCCCAAAAAATAATTAAAGGGTCCCAAATCTTTCATAGCAAACTCAGAACTGAGCATTCTCATGATAGACTGGCGTAATGCATCAGAAGAGGCAGTCAAGATAATATCATCCACATATAATAGTATATAAGTCAGGGAAGATCCACGACGATATATGAAAAATGAATTATTAGACCTGCTGTGAGAGAACCCAATAATCGAAACATAGTCTGCAAACCTCTTATACCAAGCTCGTGGAGACTGATTAAGCCCATACAAGGATTTCTTCAATAAACAGACATGGTGCGGATATTTGGGATCCTTAAACCCAAGGGATGATACATATAGACTTTCTTCTTAAGATCACCATGTAAGAAAGGATTCTTCACATCTAACTGATGAATGGGCCATGCTTTCGAAAGAGCCAAGCTGAGCACAGTGTGAATAGTAGTCGGTTTGACCACTGGACTAAATGTCTCACCACAATCCACACCAACCTGCTGAGTCTTACCATCACCTACAAGACGAGTCTTATGCCTCGCAAAAGAACAGTCAGAATTATCTTTACGAGCAAAAATCTACATAGACCGAATAATATTAACACCAGATGGACGGGGCACCAACTCCCACGTCTTATTATCAATAAGAGCATTATATTCGTCAGTCATAGCAATTTTTCAATTCGGGTCATTTAAAGCAGACACGTGATTACAGGGTAGGGGTGATTTAAGAACAATAGAATTTAAATTAAAATATTTTTTTAGTTTCAAAATATCCCGTTGATTACGAGTGACTGGTCTATGACTCAAGGGAGAATTGAGTGGAATTTGGGCGATGATGAATCGAACAAGATCGGGCAGGCGAAACCGGGTCGGCAGCAGTGATGGGCTCGCTGCCCAATAATCGGATCGGGTAGTAGGCTAGATTACTGGCCCAGTTTTGAGAGATGGACTGGACCGTGAGTCTGGCCCACTGGACTGAGACGGTAGAATAGTGGGGCCAGCGGGCAGTGGGCTCATTGGCTGATTTGGAGTGCGGGACACGTCCGGAAAATGGTGAATAATATACGGGGATATAATATCGATGGCCCAAAGAACTGATAACGGGAGAAGTCCATAAATAACTATGAATAATATCAAATGACATTAAAGTACGAGAATTAGAGTCTACAAATGGCAATCTAATAATTTTTCCAAAAGAACAAGATTGACAAATCGGAGTACTACGCGTACCCTTACAAGAAATAAAATTATTTTGATCTAAGAAGACAAAATTGACGACCCCGGATGACCTAGACGAGCATGCCACAAGGAAGGAGCAAGGGCTGCAAAAGTATATGGAAAGGCAAGACTCGAGAGACCGGAGGTGGGCGTTATAGGATAAATATCTCCCCAACTATCACATCTCATGAGAGGAATCTACGTCTTGAAATCCTTCACAGAAAATCCAAAAGGATCAAAAATAACAAAAACTGAATTATTAGTGGTGAATTTACAGACAAACACCAAGTTTTTAATTATCTTAGGGGCATGAAGAGTATTTTTCAAAACAAGGGGTGGATGGGGGGGAGACAAAGTTTTATGACCATAACCACGAATTGAAAGTGAATTACCATTACCCACAATTATGTCACGATTATTGCTCAAGTTGGAATAAGACGAAAGAGTACCTTGGTCCGACGTCATGTGAGTAGTGGCTCCGGTGTCCATGTACCAATTTGGGTCCGAGGGATTTATTCCAAGTGTGTACATCGCGGCTTCAATGTCGGTAGGTATGGGGCCCGCGGCATGATGGGCCTGTGGAGGCCGAGGCCAAAGCACGCCGGCTTGCTGCCCCGGCCCAGCTGCAGTTCTCGGGTTCCAAATGTGTGACGGACTGGGCCTGTCAAAACCATGGAATTGGGCCCATGTCGGATACTGTGAAGGTGGCGGGTAATAGCATATGTTGGGCCCAGACCCACTGGTCCAGTTCCACGCCCATGGGCCTTAGGGACGTGGCCAGTTGGCTTGCGGCCCACTGCCCCATGGCCCATTGGCACCCCCGTTATTTCCACCTCAGTTTCTGCCATGATTTTTACCATTATTCTTACAATTCTGACCCTTTTTGCCGCCACCGTTGTTGCGGTTGTGGCCGAAATTGTTGGAAACGGAGGAAGAAAAATTGGACTCGGTCATCATGACGACAGGTGGGGTCCCAATGGCCGCTTTCTTAGCCAA